>OZ026618.1:52295129-52395129 GCA_964020975.1 Hermodice carunculata | reverse complement strand
AAAAGTACATTTACTATATTATGTTATCTATTTATGTGTCACTTTCATTTATGTGACACATTTTCAAGGAACAGATGGTGTCATTAGTATAGATTTTTACTGTATGTGCCATATAGTGCTAGCAGCATCACTTTTGACAAACCATGTACTTTTAAAGACCTCCATTTTAGAGCCTATGGACTCTTGTAACTTTCCCCGCTTTTAGACACCACTTGCCACTTCATAAGTGTAGTTTTAGCCTTAACATGCTTAAGTAGCAGCTGCCATTATACTGGCTATGAATGTTCGTTTAGCACAATAATGACTAAGGACTGTCAGAACTGACAGCTGGAGGCTGGTCGCATAGATTTAGGAATCTCTTATTGCATTTATTGGTCAATGTTAGTAAGTGTTTTCAATGAGTTTTGAGGAGGCTTTGTTTACTTGTAAAGTCTCCCAAAATATAGTGAAAGCCCACCCTATCCCAGATACCATAAATATACATAAGCAAACTAAAACTAAAAATACGAACACCAGCAAAACTACTTTAGAATATTTCGGATGAGTGTAGTCCCTTAGCTTTTTTGGAATTTTAGTCATGTGATTGTTTGGCTTTGGTACAGATTGTAGGCTTCAGAGAAAGATATATTTGCCTTGTGCATGCATGTGACTGGTATATAATTGCTTTAAAACTTATGTTTCTTTTCATGGGATTCCAAAAGCATATCTTTCATGCATCATATCAGCATCGTCATACATGGAAGAGCAAGTATGAAGTTCAACCCTTACCCCTTAAACCGACAGAAACTGACTGCTGGTCACATATCGTTTGCTCCAGCGCTCTGGAATAAATACTACAGACACGATACAAAAAAAATTGATTACAATTATACATAACATTCATTCAAACATGTTCAGGTAGCCAACCTTCTGTGGCAAGTAAGGAGTGCATAATTCCTAACCGATGCGTAGGAAATGTGATGAATGTGTCGAAATTCATGGAGGCAATAATTAAGAGAGCACGCTTTTCCCTGCTTCGTTGCCCGATGTTGCAGGGCCAACGTGCCTAATCCCAGTGGCATGCCTGATATGTCAGCAATAGTACAAAATATTTTTAGACTTTTTTATATTACAATGTGCGGATTTTTAAGTATTTTGCTGTTCTTCTAGCAATCTTTCCATAATTGTAACCTCATTTATACAAATTGCTGCACAGGATAAATTCTGTAAATGTTTTTATGTGATTTATTACATCAAGAGAAAATATGGTTTTGAGAATGTGGCCTAATAAAAAAATATATATTCTCTGAGCACAGCTTATAAAGATGCAAAATGCAAACATTGTACTGATGTTTTGGTAAATAAAAAGAACCTTTGCGTGATAAATTATTGACCTAAACTGCGGATTGATAATCAGTTGCCCAAAGGTGTATTGCACGTAAACATATATTTCACATATCTCTTGTGGGTATCAATAGGTTTGGCCATGTATCTAATGTAATTCGCGCTGGGAGTGGTACTATGTTGTTGACGTTAATAGGATGCATTGGACAAGAAAACAACATATTGGAGTGTTGTGCAGGAAACCAAGGAATAATGGGATGTGCATACCTCTTGCATACCGGCCAATGTATGCATGCTGATGACGCTGGCGTCAGCTGCTATAAGGGTGAAGTATACTGTTGCCTTATAATATTTGACATTATATACAGCTCTCTCGACAAGCATGAAAATTGAATCACTTCAGCTGATCGATGCACAAAACCCTGCATAATAAATTATATTGGTGGCGTAACAGATGATATAAACGAATTGTTTGTATCCTCTTTTAAAACAGATGCGTTTATATAATTTTGTTGTGCCACAACACAGATGTGGGTAGCTTCAGTATATTCATGTAAACATTTCTCACAAAGTATGCAACTTTTCCTGTTATTTTTCGCTTATTCATGCTTACTTTACATTTTTATTTTTATTTTTTGCCTTTTTTTTTTTTTGGTGTGTGTGTATTCATTTCGAATTTTAAAGTCACATTTACCCTTTGTGCCCGGAGCAATGATTATCTATGCAATGGTACTTGATTGAGAAAGTTCTTTAAAATGGCAGACATGGAAACAAAACGAGTTCAATTCATGTTTGTTTTGGGACATTGATACATTGAGGATCAAATCGATCCTAAACAGTTTTGACCAAGATTCCTCATTTGAAGCAAATCGTGAGACGTACAGCGGTACTTTCCACGAGGTCAAACAGATGAGTGTTAGTTCTTATTTTTGAAAATAATAAGTAGTAGTTTGGTTTTCTTTGTTAAATCTGCAGCAATTTTAAAAAAGACGGTTGACTTTCTAAATAGGCTCTCTGTACACAGATCTACAAGGAAGGTTAACTGCATTAAAATGGTACCACTCACTATACCTCTAAATTGGCTGTACTGGATAGTTTTTAGATCAATATAGGCAGCCTACGTATATATGTAAAATCAGAGGTGTAATTCCAGAATGGCGTGTTAAAATTAATAAGGACATTATTGGTTATCTACAGGTATCGTTAATCATATCAGGAATGGAGATATACTCTGGACTAGATTTACTGGTTAATGCACAAATGATCCTCATATACAGCTGTGCTGGCCTCGATGATTCTTGTATTTGATGTAATGGATTGCACATAACAGGCATGCCTTCTAAAACACAAAGCTATATTTTATACTTCCAAGGTACAGTTCAATTTTAATTAATGTCTGTTACATCACTTAACGAGGGGACGATAAAAAAACTAGCTACCAGTATTAGCCCTTGTGATGCATACACAGTCAGCATCATACTCTTTAACACGTTACGTTTTTTTTATATGTATTATAGGAAAAAATAGGCAAATATTAAACCCCGGTCCCAATAGAATCCCCATCATATTTTTTATCTTTGCACCTGCCTTTGGACACATTGGGTGTATCTACAGGTCTTTTGCGAATGTTGTGACGGTAGGTTTGCCTATGATGGTGTTCAAAGTCAGAAATGAAATTCAATTCGAAATTTCATCAGGCGTGTTCTATTCTGGGCAGTCATTTTATATGTGACTGTTTTAATCTCGTCACAGCTGCATTTCTACCTAGATTAACCTCTGATCGCTAAAATTGTAAGCTATTTTTAAGGGTTCGTCCCATGGGGGGATCCTTTCTGTTGTCGGGTTGTCCGTCCGCTGGGATGTCCTTTCGGATGTGCACATTTTCGTTACAGCAATATCTAGAGATTGCCTCCTTTTAAATTTGATCAAAACTACGTACGTACATCATGGACTTCTTAGTAAGCTGAGTTTCAGGATAAGATGTCAGAGGGTCGGTTCAAAGGTCAAATACCACATAATATGCCAGCCACTTTAGAATTCGACTACAATCGCATTCCGTGGCCTGTGGACAATTCGACAACGGTCACTTCTCATGTTGAAAGATGTATTTCTTGACTGTCAGTTTTGCTTTGGCGTTTTAATATTCCTACTCTCTTTTATACTGAATGGAGATGATTAAAATTTCTGACTGAGTACAAGATGCATTTGCGTAGGGTTTGCAGTATAAAGCTGGTGAATTGCAGCCTTCCAAACGTTGCATGACTTGTGAGTATGCCACTTCAGCTCCACACGTGAGACATTAAAATACAACAAACAAATTAAGTTAAATGAAAGCGTCCTATAGTTTGAAGGATAATTTTGCATTCTGAAACGTTGTTTTTGCGTGGTCTTGTGAAGAACACTTGGAATCATGACACAGCCAACAAATACGCTAGCAGGAAGAATGTTTTCCAGATGCCAGAAAACGTTTCAATGAAAAATATGCCCGATCACTGGCAGATGAAATCTCGTATACTGTACTTGTGGTGGACAAGATTCTAGCTGAAGAAGTTGTTGCAAAAAGCTCTTCTGAACCTGGTTGGATCATCAGCACTAGGTGATCGACAAAATACATGTTCATTGTACATATATTATTACCAATGTTAATACAGTGCCCTTGAGAAGGTGTCACATACTCTCTTGTCAATATAAACAGATATCATTGTGCCTGTGTGTACATTTAGATTACAGACATCAATTGGGTGGCCTTCCAATGCAGATGGTCCTATGAGCGCATTTACCAACTCGCGAACAGGAATGGCACAGTCCACTAATTACTGTGCATTATACCTATCAACCGCCCGTATTAACAATTATGTTTTGCCAGTACCCACATTGCAAGGCAAAGTACATTTTACATTGTAGAAATCAAGACCTAAACTGGGCGCAGTTGCACTTTTTAAGATTATAATGTTAAACATAATAAACGGCAAACGGATACGGACACAGTCTCTGAGCTTGTTCAAGCGCTATCAGTATTTTTCAGTCAATTTAATATTTTATGCTTCGAACAACAAATTCAGTAATCCAACTTTGCAAAACAAACATTATGGGCATATTTGTGATTCGCACGAATTTTGCATTAAGATTGAATTAATGTTTACACGGTGACGGTCATTGCGAGCAATTAATGCTTCAAATATTACATGATCATGATGGTTTATTCATTTTCATATCTAATACAAGTTGTTATCTTAGGAACAAATGTTTTCAACCAGTACCAGCACACGCATGAGATATTGCTTATCTTTTTCGGCAGGGATGTGACATTTCCTGTTAACAGCAGTTTATACAGGATTCAGAATTTTTCATGCCTGGCAGGTGGATATCCTTTTTGGCTATTTGTCAGCAGTTTTCGTTCTATCGATGTTACAGATTTAGCTGCTACATATGGAGTTCACAACAAGCTCGTACGTGCGTGCTTTCTCACTCACAACAATATATATATATACATATATATATATGTATATATATATATGCATATAACATATATAATATATATATATATTTATGATATATATGTATATATATTCATGTATAAATGTGTATATATACATATAAACATATATATATATATATATATATATATATATATATATATATATATATATATATATTCTATGTTTGGACCCCATATGATTGGCACATGTTTAATAATTTTTCATGTTGAATATAAGTAAAATGTATATAGATGGTGATGTCATCACAAACTTTAATGTACATATAACATAAGTATAAAGTTCTAAATATTTGGCGGTGCACACTGTCTTAATCTATTCTAAATATGCGGCATGAAGCGTTTTGAAATGTCGAAGAGTTTATTCCTATAGTCAATATGATGTTTGCAACTTTGCAATTTACAAATAGAGTGTTATTCCCTTTCCAGTTCACTGTCCGTTTGGGCGCATGATATTCACAAACACTGCGTTGGTCCTTAAATGCTATTCTACAATTCATTTTTATAGAGAGTAAAAGAATTGGTTCTAACACATTTACGGTGAAATATTGCCACTGGAAGTAAGTAATGTGCACTTCACTGACAGTAAATCCTACAATTGGCCTCATTGCTATAAATATACGAGAATCCCATAGAAACATTTCTTACACGCTAGTGGTGTGGCTGGACAACTTTGTTGATAAAAGTTGGTAAGATTAGTTATTCATATGACAGTTTGTAGTTTTATCATATATTGTTCCAAGAAACAAGTTTCTTATCTTTTTAACAATATTTTAGAAAGTTAGGGAGCAAGGGAGAAATAATGTCACTTGGAACAAGAATAAATAAATAAATAAATAAATATATATATATATATATATATATATATATATATATATATATATATATATATATATATATATATATATATATATATATACATATATATATATATATATATATATGCATATATATATACATATATATATATATATTTGTTTATATATATATATATATATATATATATATATATTTCATTCTTATAACAATGAAATCATTCTTATTTTGAGAAAAAAGTAAAACCCTTTCTTTGGTTATTTTCCTGGAGATAGTGATTGCCTCCTGTGTATGTATATAAGTATATATATATATATATATATATATATATATATATATATATATATATATATATATATATTGTGTGCAAGGTGTTGCCAACTTTGAGGAGAATGTTATTAGGATGGCTGTGGCATAGTACTGAAATATGAAGATACACAGGGCTGCAAGGCCAATAAACAACTGTGTGTGATTTGGCCGACTAAAAATTGCTTTGCCGACACTTAAAAACGAAAACCAAACTGAAAACGGAAATAAACTTGTACATCTACGCTCTTTCCGATATCTATGTGCAAAAATGAATTGGATCAAATGCCCAATTAAGGAAAATAAATATGAAATACTGTAACATCCGGTCTACTAAATGCGTCATTACAGAAAAACCGCTCACCCTCCCCTCATGCGCGACTTTCATCGTCACGAGATCAGGGTCATGGCAGAAATAAATTATATGAGGAACACAAAGCCATAGTAGCTACCGTATTTTTCAATTTTTCCGGGGGGGGGGGGGAAATAAAGCAGACCAGCAAACATCCAAATGTTACACAAAGAAAAGATTTTTGTTTATAAAACACACAGAAATTGCACAGAATTAGAAGTACGCTTGTGGTTGGGATATGGTTTTATATCCAAATTGCCCCTGAACGTTTTTGTGTTTGCCAGAACCACTTATTAAACCTTCATCTATATTGTGCATATAACTGTTTATGTCCAACATAACTTTGAGTCTATTTCTGCATCCTGTGTAAGATCAGTTTGCAAATATCAAAAGCATAGCAAGCTGTCTACAAAATCTCTGAGACCATTTGGTCACAAATCATAGAACTGCCGCATGTAATTTAAATGCGAGATAAAATGCCGTTCTCTAACGTTCGGTGGGCATGCAATTTGAAGTTTCTGGAACAAGATTCAAACCACGCATATTATGTCCCATGCATGGAATTGCTAATACGTTTATTAAATAATATATGTATGTATGTATGTATGTATGTATGTATGTATGTATGTATGTATGTATGTATGTATGTATGTATACATATATATATATATATATATATATATATATATATATATATAATATATATTGTAGTTTTCAACAAAAAAGCACAATCAAATCTTTGTTCTATAGTTATTCCAGTTACTATGGGTAAACATATACATCATTAATAAACAATATCACATTTAATAAAAACTTTTTAAAATCCAAGGCTTAAAAAACCCAAATTAATGTACAAACCGGTTGTCAGTGGGAAAACATCAAGCATGTTTTGCAGCCTTAATTTTTCGTATATGGATCGCCATTTCGTGTTTTATTTAGTGTTTACATATATATGTTTAAATATTATTTCCATGATTTAAAATATCTGTTCATATTGTCAAATATTTATCATATGCTTAAACCGATTTAATGATAGGGCTCAATGTATAAAATGGCAAAATCGAATAACGATAATATGCAGTTAAACATATGGCCTATTACTTCGTCATACGATAAAATTGATATAAAGATATCAGCTTTTTACTTTAGTTGCCGTTTTTTATTTATACTCACATAATAAAATACTTGATAATATCATCAAATGCTTGATACGCTAAAATTCTTGATTACATTATGAAATACTGTATCCTTTCATCAAATGGATTTAATCATATGATCAACAAAAACTGATTTAGAGCTGGAAATGTCGTTAAATTTATTTGGACATATAATTAAAAGTGGACATAGATTCAAATGTATTTGAATGTATGTCCAAACCTGATGAAATCATCAATTAGATAATGGAGCTTCCTTCTGCCTCGCGTACGTTCATGCCCAGCCGTATTGCTCGTTCTACTTTCCAAAGAACATTATCACGCGCGAGAGTACCGTCTGTGTCGTGAAGTGGTAACAATATGGACGAACTTTTCAAGCGAAACAGTATTTTAATCTGGTGAATACCCGATAAAGCTATGACGTACCGAGTTTATATGTAGTTTTCCATTTTTTGCACTGTGCTAAAGAACAGGGGAAAGGAAATTCCAGATTCAGAAGTGAAAAACATGCGTTCTGTTTGTGGAGAAGGCACTGCAGACGATCATATCATTAAAACCATTAAAAATCATATGTTTAAATAGATTTGTTCATTTGACTTAATACATTTAATGGCATGTTCAAATCCTTATAATTCATTCATATGAACAAATGTATTTTATTGAATGTTTATATACTTCTTCAATCGTTCAAATATGTGACAATATCATCAAAGATGTATTATGTAATATATGAGCATATGAATAAATATTAAAACATATGTTTAAACATATAATCAATCGATTTACTCACATGATTAATTTTATTTGACCTTATGTGTTAATACTGAATATTACAATAAATGCCGGTATATATATATATATATATATATATATATATATATATACATATATATATATATATATTTATATATATATATCGTTGATTACATCATCTTCACGTTGAGATACATCAGTGACAATCAGAATAAAATCCTTTGTCACTGACATGATTCGCGCACCTAAGCCAAGGCCGACAGGAATAAACTTTCTCTATCACTATAGGCCATTGTATCACATAGATTTTCTTCCGTGATATCACGAACCATTGCCCGCTTGATGGCCAAAAAAGGCGCGAAATTGTAAACTTTAGGCCCGTCAAGAGCAACAAATTTCTTTTGCTAATAAAGTTATTTTCCTCTGCAAATAAGGTACATTTACTTCACAAAAGTGCTACGACACACTTTGTCCTTTACTTGAAACAAATATTAAATGTTTTGGTGTTTGGGACCTTTGATGTCTGTTACAGAGGCTAATAGAGTACACAATGACCAAGGTGACGATGTTACAGCTTGGACCCATGAATGAAAGGTTGGAAAAGGGGTTGCTCAGTATTTATCACACCTCTTGTTATGCTCAGAGCAGTGAATTGTGGAGATAGACTTCAGTCGTGTTAGTCTTAACAGATCGTAACAAAAAAAAAAAAAAAAAAAAAAAAAAAAACAAAAACAAAAACTAAAAAAAAAACAAACAAAAAAAACCACACACACACACACACACACACACACACACACACACACACAAGACTTCCTGACTACGGTGGGGAGGTTATGAAGCAGATTGATCACAGATACATCTGAAATGACCGATCAACCAATGAAATGCAAGGTCCAGAGCTCCTTTGCATTCATTTACAAAAACATCGGTAATGTGATGGTCATATCCTCCTGACAGTAAAAGTTTCAAATCCCCCTCTCCAAATCAGGTCTTTTTGGCTCAGTGCGTTTTGCTAAACCCCCATGAGAAGTAGACAAGTCCGTGCATCTGAAATGTCACAGCCTTCCACACATTGGCCACAGACGATATGGATTCACATCTGAAATCTCTAAAACGGAAACTGCCAAACCGATTGTCGTATTAAGATTGGAAAGGACTCCTCACACCAATGCAAAACTTGAAGTCTTAAAAGCTTTTATACTGCTTCACTTTAGATATTCCGGCACACATACCACTTCTGCCCACAGAATATAGAGTCCCTCCTGGGGAGATCCTTAAGATAAATATATACAACGGCTCGAACTCAAATTATCACGCACTAATGGAAAAAGCAACTTCAGCCACACTCGAAATAGAAATAAGGATCAATATTCATAGAAGCCACTCCGAATTACCTTCATCCTCTTATCTTTAACGGCCAAAGTGCCCATTATAAAGACAAAATTTAGATTTAAATCTTCCCAAATTCAACACAGTCACATATGGTAAATAACCATTGCATTTTTGTGTTCCCTTATCTTTGGAATGACCTCGGGATTAATAGTCCCCCATGCCTCACTTCAACTTGCTGTGCGTTTCTGCCTGAGTAGAGGTGGTTCTAAACCTGGTTGGTCATTGTGACCACATTTTTGCACTATTGCATCATCATCATCATCATCATCATCATCATCATCATCATCATCATCATCATCATCATCATCATGCTGTGTGGAGCAGATAGAGTGTGTTGTGACAATGCAAAACATGCCTCATGTATTTACTGAGTGCCTCCCTCCACACTTTTGCTTTTACATAAATAAAAATTCATTACGTGTCTCATGTACTTACTGCGTCCCTGAGAGAATTGGTTTATTATTATTATTATTATTATTATTATTATTATTATTATTATTATTATTATTATTATTATTATTATCATTATCATTATCATTATCATTATCATTATCATTATTACTTTTCTTATTATTATGCTAAAGCCTTGTGCTGTGTGGAGCATGAAAAGTGTTCTGTGACAATGCACTGCATGCCTCACGTATTTACTGAGTGCCCGCTTTTTTCTGTTACATAAATAAAAATACACTCCGTGTCTCATCTACTTAATGAGTGCCTTAAGGGATTGTCTGGTGCTTTTAGTTTATTAAAGGTTTATCTTAGTTCAAACTGGATTAATCATAAAGTAGATTACTGTTCATATGTTGAAATTTTAAAGAATTGTATATATTTTAATTAATGTTCGATTTTATATTGATCTCAGTAAAACAAGCTTATAGCTGATGTTTATTATATGAAAAACCGACTGTCACTAGTCTGACTTGACTTCATTTGACTGTAGTGAGCTTTATGCTTCATATAAATTTACCTGAAGACCTACATATTATTGATGCCGTGCAGCATACTTCCCATGCATATCATGAAGACAATACACACATTTCAGATGAGAGATCACGATAAAGCAAACACATGACTTCCAGACTCCCATCAATTTCCCATCCATTCACGCTAGTTCTGTGCCTTAGCTTGGGTAGCCATATCCATTAATATTCTCTCGAGGCCGTCTAGACAGTCACAGCAGCATCACGTTTTCAAACTGATGCCAGTAAAATTCCAAGTTATAAGTTTGAAGGCACGCGTATTCATAGTTATTCATGCTGAACCAAATGTCTTTTTTTACAGATCCCAACGTGTTTGTCTGTAGACAGGCAGGGCAGTAGCGTAGTGGGGATTCCCCGAACTTTGTACTTATCAGTTTTGCAACCGAAGAATAAAGCAAGTTGCTCATGACTCATGGACTAGAAACGACCATAGGCTTGTTTGCCGTTGGAATGCTTACAGTACCATGTTCCTGAATGATAATTGATGCATCTGTTGAAAGCATGGGAAAAGTCAACTATTTTTCTTCTCCATATTGAAACCGCCTTCATTCAGTTTTTACTCCCAGGTTGATTGCCATGCAGGCGACATTTTAACAATGGGCACCTATTATCGTCCATTCTACTTAATCACTATCACAATAGTAAAACATAGGCCCATCAGTTTCTCCATCTTAATGGCTTTTTGGTCACCAGAATTAACCAAATAAGCAGTTGCCCTGATCTTGACAAGTGAAAGATCATGCATTGGCAAAACTTTTACTTTAGTTTAAACGTCTTTTATTACAACAATAAAAAAATTTGTACATCAAATACTATGCAGCAATAATGGGGTAAGGGCAATGTCCTATATCAATCTCTGTTGCAGAAAGAGGATCGACATATAAAGAGGACGTTACGGGACACAAGGTTATATGAGCGGTCATTGTTCAAAGTGGTCCAGTCATGCAAGAGGAGCAAGGTCAAGAAGACGTTTAAAGTGGAGAAAAGACAGTTATTGGGCATACTTGAGATAGGTTTATCTTGTAATTTGTGTTCATTAAAATAATTGCAAGTAGAAATACTCATATATATTCTTAGAAACCGATATCAACTGAGCCAGTATGATTTGTTGGAAAACGTGGCGAAAAAAATATACATGAATAATCCCGAACTGCCGACAAAAATGAAAAATGTTCCTAAATCGTACAAACCGGAAAGCAATATAAAGCCGTTTCTAAAGAGAAAGGGGCATATATTCAGACAATTGTATTAACTTTAAATGTGCCAGAACATAAATTGGGCACGAAAAAAAAAATATATATATATAAGTGCCATACATCTTGGAACCTGCAACACACTTGCACTTAGGACTCAAAATCACGCCACCATATTGGAGTGTAGCTGATTGCTACACAAGAGTAAATGGGTATATAAAATAGAAGCCTATTGGTTTTAAAGTTTTACAATTCCGACAGCAGATTTTACCAAAAAGAGAATTTAAGTAATTCAGATTTATATATTGACAATGATGGTGAATCGCCAATCTGAAGGAGTAGCTCATTCCAAAGGCAAACTGTCGATGTGAAGAATGCATCTTAGATCAATGCAAGCTCAAAGATCAGGTAGATCAGAGCTTTGACAAGTATTGTGAGTACACATTTCAGGATTGACAGTATTTTGAATTACAGATTGACGGCAATTTGGGACTATCTTCTTGACGATCCGACACATCAGGGTTAACTTGGCATTTCCCCTACAAGATGCTGAACGTCTGCCACGTAAGTTTTTCATAGAGTTCAAAATTTTAAAGTACCGAGTCTTGCGCCAGAAACTCTTCTTGCTGTAGTAAGCTGAACTCCTTCGAGCTTTTCAGCGTCTCTAACCATGCAGCCATTCAAGACCAAATTTCCATACTTTAGAATGGGTGTAATATAAGAGACATTAATGATTTTGAGAGTTCCGTGCTCAATATGGTATAATAAACTCTTCATAATAGGCTATATTTCTCTGTGTTAACAATCATATCATTTATATGATCGGTCCACCGCAAGTCTGCAAATGTTGTGATGCCAAGGTGTTTATGGCTATAACATTTTTTCCCGGAAAGTGTCACCTTGAAAAGAATGATATTTATTGTGTACTTGATAGGTGTAGCCTTGCGTAATATTACCGAACTATCGGCTTAAAAAGCATTAAATCTAATGAGCAAGTCATTTGCCCATTTAATAATTCAGGAAAGATCGGAATTTAAAATTCCACAAGCAGTCACAGGATTATCAACTGTTAAGTTTATATCGGCAAAAACAGACCCCTGGGGACACCAGCTTGGACTTCTACCTCTCAATTTGCATTGGGAAGGCACCCCGTAATTTGGTGAAAATTTGCAGCAAAATTCAGGGACTGTCCCTGATGGTGAAGCCGAGTTGGCATCTCTGAGTTCTACCTTCCATTAGAATGTGACAAAATTAACAAAATGTTTTTAATGTTAACATTGCATTTGACGGATGGTGTTAAACTTTGGAACTTGATTACTGATAATTCGCTGGTGCTCCCAAATATCCGTTTCATACAGATATTTCTCTAAAAAAATATCTGTAATTCTAGTAACATGGAGACGGCTTACTAAAAAATTCTCTTGCGCAAAGCCGTGTAACGTATTTTTTAAGAAAGGATTATTTTTTTGTTTTAAATGCGAATAACTGAATGAATAACCCAAATTTATCAGTCAAAAAAACAACCATTTCCAATTTTCGTATCACTATTGAAATGAACATACAGTTATGAAAAACATCTGATGAGTTTTTGCAGATGCATATGCAGAAATAATTATAACACAAATTTGATAATTTATCTTAACTTTTTTTTCGAGAAACATGTGAAATTTTATAAAACCACCTCTTTACCTTGAACGCTGGTGTGTATACAATAACTTTGGATATTCAGTTCCATCTTTACTGCAGACAGATTATAGAGAAGTTGTTTTCGATTAAGTGTACTAATCTCTAACTTCAGCCATGCATGTTTCAGTGTTATTTGGCCTAAAAGTGAAGTGAAATTTCCAGGTTGGATATTACCTGAACTTGCCTCGAGAGGACACAAACTTGGTTTAAGAGAAAAACAAGTAAAGCAGACTTTATTGACGTTTATGTCTGCACACCTTTTTGCTCCTGCTCATTTCACTTTTTCTTAATACAATTCATTCTCCATGTTTCGAGGTTTGTATTTTAAAAGGTTTTGATCCTAAATATTTCCGGAAACTTAAAAAAGGTTATTGTAAAGCACAGCATCCAGCATCGGTGGCACTGGCATGAGCAAAATTTGAATGTAAAAGAAAAAATTTAATTTGACTGCATTTCCTATGACGCGCACAACACAAGACAAAAACAGAGGTAAACAAGCTAGGAAGGACCCAATAGGTATCAAAATACATTTTATGAAAAGATTATATGTTTTTCCCTTACGTCTACTGCTTTCTTGCGACTTTTTAACATAAAAAATTATCAGTGAATAGCCTAGAACTAATGAGATCCAGCATAACAAATGAATAAAGGCAGTTATTTCTCTAAGCGTGTTTTTCGTAATCCCAGAGCTGGTCACAAAACTGCAAAGCGGTTCTATAACCATTTGTTTAATCATAGGCCAGTTTGACAGGTAAAATGACATAATTGAGCAAAATATACACATACCCCAAACAAACAAACATATGATAAAAACAGACTTTTTGCTTTTAAAGCACGTGCGTGAGAATGGAAAAGCAATTGCGACAAATCTCTCCCACATAATAGAAAGACTTATGCATTGTACCACTTGAGCGGTGATAAATGATACAAATAATGCTACAACACAAGTATAGGATGACCTCCAGGTGCCATCATACAGTGGATAATCCTCGCCATAGTATTCATCCATGCGAACCAAAACTAACAGCCGAATTGCCGCAAGTGAGTCTGCCAATTCCAAATTGACAACTAAAATATTTATTGATTTCTGTCTTTGTAGTGATAAATATACTGCTTTGCAAAGCATGTATACATTTGACAGTAGAGCTGCTATACCGAACCACTTTGTGACCAGTCCTAAATACTTATTCATAAGAAGATTTGAACAGTGCTGCACAGACCATACAGCTTTGCAATGTACAACATCGGACAAAAGACAGCATACTGTGCACCAGTCAACAAGTAACGTCTCTAAGGAAACCAAATCATTTCCTATGGTACCATACAACGATAAAACGGTGTTTCCTCGCAGATCCAAATTTCCCAGCGTGTATAATCCTTTAAACGATCCAGGCTTAATATATTTTATGGAGCTTGAAGACATATTTAGTGAAGTTAGCTTATTAAGTCCTACGAACATGTTACGGTCCAATGATTCAAGCAGTACCTCAGATAAATGTAAAACTGAGAGAGAGTCCAGATTGTTCGAGATCAAACCCAACATAAAGTTTACAGGATTTTGTCTAATGCTGATCTCTTTAACTCCAGAGCCCAAAAAGGATTCAAAGTAACAGAACCTTATTCTATTGTGGTCCAGGTTTAGCAAATAGAGTCGTTTGAAGTATCTAAAAAAATCACGGGCTATAAATTCTATTTTATTGTTGGACATATCCAGCCTGCGGAGGTGGTAATACCGTAGACCAGATTTAGGCATAGAACGAATTTCGTTTTGCCTTATGATAATAGATATTGCGTCGAGGGACCCTGTAGGAAAATATATGATACCTTTCTTGTCACATTCCACTGCAGTCCCAATGCAGCTACACATTGGGATACTATCACATGGGTTTGAAAAACAGGATATTTCATCGTCTGCACTATTGGTGCAATGAACAATACCGTCACAAAGTTCTTGTGGGTGTAAGCAGTTCATTTCTCCCTTACAGTTAAACATGTATGAACAAAATGTCGTTTTACATTCATTTTCTTCTTGGCCATATGCGCAGTCCCATCTTCGGTTACACACAAGCCTCAGGGGAATACAATAGGAGTCAATGCACTTATATTTACCATAACACGCTGCATTTGCACACTTTTGCAAGTGTGTACCCGCTCTACAATGTGTCAGGTCACCACGAGAGTCATAGTCATAATTACACAGAGCTGTATAAAAGAAACACGACCTATAGTCATTATGTGGGCATGGAATATATAAAGGACTACTACAATTGACCAAAGGACTCGAAGTGTTGATTTTTATTTTCATGGCCCTAGGAGGCAGTGTGAAAATCTTTGATTCACACTTTTCGCCTCCAGTAGAGATACAATCTCCTTTAAAAAGAGGGCAATCCTGTTCATCAGAATTGTCTCTACAGTCATCAATACCATTACAAGATTTTGCAAATGGAATGCAACCCTTGGAACGACATTGAAAATAAAGAGGTCCACATTGGCAGTCCGGCAAAGAACATTCGAAGGTGCAATAGGCTAAGTCCTGAAACTCATCTCCATGAACGAAGCACATGTTTGAACAGTTAGACTCATCAGATTTATCTGTGCAGTGAGATTCCCCATCACAGCGGTAGTGATGTACAATACATTCCGCATTCTTACACTGGAATAAATTCGAATCACAGGAATGAATTTGAATAGCGTTTCGTTCGCACAACAATGCTTGCAAATTTTCGTATACACGATAGATATATTTCTCAGTATTATTAGATGTAATAAAGCTATTCAAATTCAGTGTTGATTTAATATAGACGGAAGTACTTTTGTTAGAAATTATACGATTATTTACCACATGCCAGAAATCTAGTATTGACCCGATTTTAGCAACATTTTTGTCTGACCATGATATAATAGTTCCTCCTGGACATGGATATAGATTATATTTTGAAAGTACTGTTTCTCGGATCATCTGTACACAGAGTCCAAACACTGCCATCCAAAATAAAGGGCATATACGAAGCATTTCCACCTTCAGATTCATTGGTTGATGTTTTGGCACGACATTATATTTTTCACAAATAAATACTGCGTAAGGGAATGATATATTGCAAGAAATTGATATCCATTTAATTGCTGGAAATAAGAAATAATGCTTAACAACATACATCCCTAGGCACATTGCATTTGGAAGCCATTGTGGCTGATTTAAGAGCATTTGTTTCTGGAGAGACTTCATGGAAATTGGATCACAAATGGTTTTAGTAGTGCGTCCAAAAAAATTGGGTTTCCTTAATTTGACTACTCGTTTCCGGCTGACAATTGGATACTGAGTATGAGGGGCATGCGAATGCCATGATGAAAATGTAACTGGATTTCCTGAGACCCATCTTCCTTTCATCTCCTTCAACAGAGGGTATCATTTTTAGTAGATAATACAGATCACAATATCAACACACGGTTCCCAAGTCACAGCCTGATTGCAGATTGGCATGTTCCTACCAGATACACCCTACCATGAAAACATGCCACGCCAAAGAATTGTTAGGTCAAATTACTTGTCATAACAGCTGAACCTTTCAGAGATTCAAACATCCACCACCTGTGCACCAGTCCCTTCACAAACCGACTTCTCTGAAACCGGCAGCTTGATTATCTGTCAAATTGGCGGGAATCGGCCTTGGTTGGTACTGTATCAGATGGTTACCTTCCAGTTATTTTGCATTATTTGTGAAGTTTCGAATTTTGGGAAAATCATTGATTTTGAAATTGCCCAGGAAACCTTTCAACTTTAACTTGTTCAACTAGTTATGGTTACGAGCTTAAATCAATGTTCCCTGAATGTGTATGTACTTTGTCACTTCCCCCGCCCCCTTTCCTTCAGAACACCAACACAGGATTGTTTATCCTGAATTGGTCTTGAACTGAAACTCTTTCAAGTTCGCGAAACCTGGTGGGACACATAAAGGCCTATACCCCCGCCTTATCTAGTAAGGCAGTCATTGCGCATTATTAGATAGAAGCCCACTAATACAAGGTCATTATCAGGAATATTTGGGGACAAAAAGGTTTCGAAGCCACATACAAGATCGTAGTTATTATGGGCTGAAATTAGAATACATAGTAAAAATTTTACCTGGGATTATTTACAGACCACCGGATTCCCCGATATCTTGATTGGACTCTTTATAAAGAGGGTGAAGCAATGTTGTAAAATAACCACTGTCCTATATCCCTTTTAAGTTGCACCGGCAAAGCAGTGGAAAAGGTGGTTTTTAAACATATATTTCTACCTTATTTTTCGGGATAACACAGAAACCACTGCAAACCATCCAGGAATTATACCTGGCGACTCTTCAATAGACCATGTAAAAACCCTGGCCTATAGATGGCGCTGCAGTACTAGCAAGCCTTCCCTGTACGGCGCCATGTTGGATTCGCATTGAGTGCAGTGGTAAACATGCGGTAACACACACGCGGATTTTCATCCTCCTGCACGTTTTGAAGTGAATACTGTTGCTGAAAGATGGGTAGATATTGTTGTGTACCTGGCTGTAGGGTCAGGGGTAGAGGACATGAGTTTCCACGGGATAAGAGTATGAGGCTAAAGTGGAGAATTGCCGTGAGCAGACAAGATGAACACAGGAAGGGAACGCTGTGGGAACCCAAGCCCTCAAGCACAGTTTGCTTTGGACATTTTGTCCCCACGGATTACAAAGAGACATTACTCGGTAAGTTAACCATTTTATAGCGATTGTGACAGCCATGAGTAAAACTTCTAGTGGAATAAGGTTGCACATTTATACGATTAAACGGCCCTATAGTCTGTGAGTGAACTCGGCAGTGGGCACAAGGCTCTGGCTGGCCAGTGTATTCAGCCTCACTTATCAGTGGGAGCTTGACGGGTCAGAGGCGTGATAATTACCCCCACGGGTCATTATCCCATTAGCACTGCTACCGATAAGACAACAATCATACTCTAATATGCCACTGCCTGTGTGTTCTTGCAAGGTTCAACATTTGGATGCAGATAGACTGCGTGTAGATTCATATGCAAAAATCGAACAAGAAGAGAGTCAACCACTTTTTTGGTACATATATATACAAATGCAGCACTGTAGTTTTCAAATATGAATCAAAGGAAAAAGGAAAACTGGAAGGAAAAAATCTCATTTATTGTCTGCATGAAGAAAAGTCAACAGACACAGTAATGAATTTGTGATGAAGATGGGTGGATATTGTACCGGAGGCAGCAAATGAAGTGACAATGACAATGTTGAGTTACATTTAACATAAGCATAGATTAAATCATATACAAGCACAGACATAATATCACACTTTAACTGCTAAACATTTCACATTTGTGCAAGTATAACAGATTTACTGAGATGGAGTGTTCTTCTACTTCTAGGTGCAAGGAGACGTCTTAAAGCCACAGCTGTCCCATCTGTGTTCGATTTTAAAGAAAAGGCCACCCCAAACCGTCTCCGAGAAATAAGAATGGCACGCAGAACTGCTACTCAAAGTGTGGATATTGTACCGGAGGCAGCAAATGAAGTGACAGTAACTGCTGAGGATTCAAATGGAGAGGGTCACATGCAACATGGTATTTCCACAGCTGTACAAGAAACTTCAGTCCAGTGTGACATCATAAAGCCGGCAGCTTGTGGGTTCAATGTAGCCAACTTTGAAAACAAGTCTGAAGCGATGCATTACTACACAGGCCTGGATGATTGAAATCTACCTTCTCAACATGCATGTCTGCAAATGTGTACACTATGAACAGACAGTACTTTCTGCCTGTAACAAATAACTGGCCTTGAATCTGGTCGTAATAGTTGTGATTTTGTTTCAGCCTGAGCCTGCCATTGACTGACTCCATGAAAGGAAACTTCTTGTCAACAGTCACTTTATCCTCACGACCAGCATATGGACACTTAACCTCAACCAGTCCATCCTCATCTATAGGTCCATCCGGACTTGCAGCCAGGAAGTTAAATTTGTGGTGAATAAACAGCCCAGCAGGTTTCACTTCCATGTCATAATATTCACTGAACTGTTCAAGTGCTACAGACTCATACTGCTTCCCATGGAGTATTGCTGGAACATTCAATGTTTTTCTCAGATACATGGAGTCGCACAGTTTTGGGATGTCCCTATTTTCTGTCATATGGTGGATTTCTCCGAATCTTGATGCAGTCAATCGCCATTGCCTCTCTTCATGC
The DNA here is from genome assembly GCA_964020975.1 of Hermodice carunculata. Taxonomy (NCBI): domain Eukaryota; kingdom Metazoa; phylum Annelida; class Polychaeta; order Eunicida; family Amphinomidae; genus Hermodice; species Hermodice carunculata. The sequence goes on along the minus strand of OZ026618.1, from coordinate 52,375,466 downwards.
CATTGTTTGGACTTACTCTGTGTTCTGGTGTTTTCCTCAATGGTTTGTCGCTCTGTAGCATTAACCTGGCAAAGATACATAGCAATGGTTATAAAGTTATGACACATACTTGACAGTTGCATATTGATGTACTTTTGAACATTTGCACATATATATATAACTTGCTCACATGATTCTGAAGCTTATTTTATGAGTCATTTTAAATTTTGAAAAGCAGTAAGCGGTTTACACGTAATGAGACTCAATACACAAAACCAGGTGAAGATGTATTGAGCAAAATAGATTACAAAGGTATTTTTACAAGTTAATAATTAATGAATCCATGCCCTCTGATGCTACAAATGGAGGTGGGTGTGGGTGGGTGATACTTATTTCATTTCCAGCGTTTATCCAGTACTCCGGGAATGGAAGAGTCAGGTAATCATGATCTAAAGCGGCAGCTTGTGTGTTGGCTTTTGAGTATGCATACCTCATTGATAAGTCACTGTTTGTTTTGGAGCAGTAGTTATATATGCTATTTCGCACCATGTCATTGTAGCCTTGTAGTTTTCTATATTTGTGTGGCCTAGGGTCAGACAAATCAGCATTCTCCGAGTTTTTGTTTTTTTTGGTAGGCCTACCCAGTTCTTCTGCCTTTTTTGGAGAACCTAGAACGGAAACACAACTGGAAATACTTGGCATATGCATTATGTATACACAGTGGTACCTGCTGTATGCAACCACTGCTGTGACTGACTGAACATACTGCACTGTATAAAAAGGTAAAGCCCCTTCCATTCATGTCCGTGCTTAACTTTTTCATATTGTATATCTTGAAATAGATTTAACAGTATGGTATCTCAGGCCACCAAGAACTCGTGTAGCATGCAATGTTCAATGAATCAAGGAGTCACTTTATCTGTAGATTTACCTGCAGTGACAGGTCGCCTGCTGTATGTGGCCATTTTTTCTTGGCAGAAGGGGTGGCCACATACAGCAGGTACCACTTTAAATACTTAGAACAACTATCATGTTGTGAACTTCAGTTTTTGGGGGGTGCTGTGCCTGTCACGGGCACAATTTTAAGTGTCGAGATTGGCCAGAAAATATTATCAGAACATAATCTGTTTATGCATATATATAATGTTAGAAACAGTTGACTCAAATATGAACGTACCATCATATGCTTTCTTTGGTTTATGAAAACTCTGCAATGTCTCAGTACAACTTTTCCTCATGAGAAGTTCTCCAGTGCGGCTTAATCTTTCCACCAAAAGGAGAAGGGCTGCGATGTGTTTGCAGGTTCCATGTGGGCCTTTTCCCACTGCGCACTCACATTGGGAATTTATTATTTCACCTCTGTGGTTTAGTTTTGTTTTCACATTGTATGTAACCTGGAAAATAAATATTGTAACTTGTACTAATAAAACCAGAAGTCTTTGTTCAGTTTTGGCAAGGCCACAGAAAGATACATGTTTCTCATAAGTTCATATAATGGAGGTATTCTCTATTTCATTTTTTAACATTTTATAAAGATGAGATTCATAATCCTGAAACATCATTTAGGTACATTCTTATGCATTTCTCCTCCACCCTTCATGTACCTGGACAGCTTTTGAAATGTGAATAAACATTGAGAAACAGTATTTTTTTGACCTTACAATGAATCATTCATTGGGTAGACTGATTTGCTAGCTAAACTACATAAATATAGTTTTATTCCAGAGCCATTTAGAGTGACATGACACATGTACAATATAAACTGGTATCCATGAAAACAATAAGGATGCAAAAGTAACTTTGACACAAATATTTACCTTTTTGCTCATTTCTGCTCTGACAACCCCTGTAAAGAATGTGTCGCCCTTTTCCCCTTGATTCTGTGCCATACTGCATGCTTCTACACGTTTGGACTTCAACATGCGCTCACCCTTCTCAATGGCTGCGAGGTCCCCCGCATTTAGCAAATCCAGAGCCTGTCGGAGCTCAACATATGCTGTCAGATGGGACATGCGCATTGGCGGTATGTTTTGTGTGTTTTCAGTTATGGTTTTGAATCCTTGGTCGGGCCATTGAGGAAGGACTGAGAATAGGTTCAGAATGAAAATTGTTGTTTCTGTCATATGCTTCAAGTCTGAAAAAAAAAGTGCAAGATTAAATATGTGTCCTGTCAACTTAACTGAGAAAGTCTGTATGAGGTAATGAAGGGCAGCCAAGCTGTTCAAATGTAGGGAAAAAGGTAAACTTTCAAACTGGAGGGGACATAAAGTTACTTTTCCTTTTCTTGTTCAGTTTTTCATCTTTGCCTTTGAGTATGCAGTGTTTTTACCTCATTGTTATTCTGGACAAACACATTACCAACAAGTGTGCTGTATACACAGCACACCCATAAAGCACTCTCCCCAGAGGAACAAGACAACAGCAGCATTAACACCTTGCTAATCCCCTGGAGTGACCCAATATACAAGCTACTGGCTGGGCCCCAGAGGCTTGGCTCAGGTCAGGCTACTGGTGGCTTATGTACACTTTGACCTGGTTATTCCACATTTAAAATAATGTATGTATGGCTATGAAAGTCTCTCTTTATGGAACATTAACTATACTTTTAATCATAGTCTCATAATTTGACTTGTCACAGAATTGTGTGTGGCCAAGAGAGGTATTTATACACACACACAGCAATATATGACCAGTGATGTAAACTGCTGGTTCAACCCATTGGAGTAAAGTGACTAAACTTATAATCTTGGGATAAATTCCTGTAAGATAATATATGAAACTGATCAGCAAGTACTTACCTTTCTACTAAATCACACTTTTTGCCTTTAGTTGGTGCTCCTCTCTTGATCAGTTCCTGTTTTAACTCAAAGACTCTCCACCTCCCATAATCTGCCATGCTTAGCTAGTGGGCACTCAGCCAGGCTAGGGTGTATAGTACCCCAGAGCCATCTGGTGGTGAAACTCATTTCTTACATGGTCTATTAACCAGTTACTTGCTCATTATCATGAGTTTTGCTTTAGCACCGACAAGCAAAATGAAGTAAAAATTGTTTTTCTTGACATAAGTAAGGCCTTTGATAAAGTCTGGTCCCTCAGACAAGCTGGCAAAAAGTGGCTCCACTGATTCTCCTTTATCGTTGTTTGGATATCCCCTTCAAAACCGTAACCAGCGTGTAGTTCTAAACAGTCAAGCTCTGGTGTGCCCCAAAGATCAGTTCTTGGTCCCCTACTTTTATAAATTTATGGAAATGATAGAGTAAATAATGTCAATTCAGAAAATAAACTTTTGTGGACGGTGCATCTTTTTTCCTTACTATTGCTGATCTTGTCTGTGCTGCTATAGTCATCAATACTGATCTTGCTTCCTAAGCCCAATTATTGTAAGAATTGCTTGTTTCCTTCGACTCCTTCAGAATGGACACAATGCTTATTTATCTTAAGAAGTGGCCTTCTGACCACCCACTTCTCGTTTTTCAGAGGCATTAATTGGAAATATTTCTCAACACAAACATCTGGGTCTTGTACTAAACTAGGTAACAAGATTTAAGTACTAAGATTTAAATGGAGTGATCATATTACAGAAATTGTCTCTAATGCCTCTGAATAGCTAAATAAAATGAAAAGTTCACATTACCCTATTGACCGAGAAATTCTGGAAGTTATCTATACCATTTGCATTAGACCTTTATCAGGTAACGGCGATGTGGTCTTGGGCAACTCTGCACAAACGGACGAAAAACTACTGGAGGATTTATAATTGACTGCAGCCTGTATAGTATATGGAACTATGCGAACTACCCCTCCGCCCTGGAAAATTACACAAGGAAGCTGATTTGGGAAACTTTGGCAACAAGAAGGGGTGGATCCAAACTTACCACAATGTACAGAATAGTTCACTAACTATACCCAACCTACCCACATGCTGTTTTGTCCACTGCTCCAGTACAATAAGAAGACCCTCATTACAAAACCAGAGGAAATTTAAACACGTCAGACCAGCCCCTTTTCGAATCCAGAACTGTTTTCTTTGGAGATCCCTGTTCCCTCCAGCTATCAAATCATGGGAGCTTTTACCCCTACAACTAGAAAAATACCATTTTTATAGGAATTCAAACAAAGAATACCCAACCCCTTTCCATGTTCCATGAAACAGCCTGAACTGCTACAAGTCGGTAACAGGCGTCTGTCTCTTCGTCATGCTGGATTACGTATGTTCCGTAGTCAATTAAATGAACATTTGGTTTAAGCCACCATCGAGGAGTCCCCAGCTTGCTCACGTGAAGCGGCTGTCGAGAGTGTCTGGCATCATTTTTTACCTGCCCCAGGTACACCATTGTCCATGATATACTCCATACTACTCTTACCTCTGTTGCTCGTTTTGCCTAAGTATCATTCCATTTGGTACCGGCGATTGCAACCTTAAGAACAAAACTATCATATTTGTAAAAGTGCAACATTTGATTGGTAAAAGCAAACGTTTTCAAACTAAAATTCCTACTGAGTAACTGAAACTGTCACTGCTTGGAGTTATAGTCTCAGTTGGTAAGACTCATTTCACTCAACGTATAATGAACAAAGTCAGCCGCACTATCTGTCCTGTGAACTTTGTGGTGTTTCTCTTAATGTTTGTCAGCCCAGCATAGTGCTCCACTGCCTGCAGCACCTTTTTTGTGTTCAGTCAAACGCTGCATGCTGACAGGGAACAAGGCACCAGGCCTTGTGATGCTTCGCCCACCCTCTCTTAAAGCCGCTTCTCAACAAGAAGGGTTCAAATAGGGGTTAGTCCTCTTCTCCAATAATGTGTTCCATGGCCGGGAACTTTGTGGACTCTTACACATTATATATGATGTTTTATCATTGAAGAAAATATTTTAAAGCAACATTCTGTGTGCATTTAACCGTTTCACGTTCCAGCCAATCCCCTGGCTATGTTCTAAGTATGTTATAGTCTGTACGGGATTCAGAGTGTGCTGCATTCCACTTCGCTTTCCTCTGCTCTACTGCCCCACTCTCAAAATCTCGTAGAGATCAATAAGACACTAAAACCTACACGTGTATGTCAGCATTGTTTGATTCACCAGATTGTACAAGATCACTGCCCATAGGGCCTTTGTGTAAACAAATGAACACTAAACCTAATTTGGTCAATATGTGGAACAAGCCGTGATTAATTTTTGAGTCTTTATCGTATTCTAGTAACTGAAACGCATGGGACAAAAGCAAAAGAAAGAAAGAGAGAGAGAGAGAGAGAGACAGAGACAGACAGACAGACAGACAGACAGACAGACAGAGACAGACAGAGAGAGAGAAACAGACAAAGTCACCACTACAAGAGCAACCATATCAACCACCAACCCAGCACATCCACCACATCAACATCCACCACCACCACATGTACCACACCACATCCACAACCATGGCATCGACCACCACCACATCCACATGCACCACCACATAAACTCCCATAAAAGTTATTAAGTAAGCTGATTGCACACAAAGAGCTGAATTTAGTGATCACGGAAACACCAGATGTCTATACAACTTAATATATCAGATGGGTCTGACATTTCATCTGTTTGAACCCTGTAAGTTGCAACAAATTTCGCTCACAAAGGAAAATCACACAATCATGGATGATCATCATGGACCACATGGGCAGAAGTTGAGGGTTGCTTCAGAGAAAAAAACAACCTTCCTGCTAAAACATCCCTTTACCATGGTCATTACTGCACCCAGTGGCTTTGGTAAATCCGTTTTTACCAAAAAGGCTAGGAAGACAACCTCATTGAACCATTTTCCCACAGAATAATTATTTGGTGTTATGGACAATGGCAACCATTGGATACCGAAAGGCAGAGAACTAGACCTGCAATTGAATTTGTATGAGGTATACCACCAAATTTGGAATATGACACTTTTCTCGATAGAAAAAATGAGAAATGTGATTGTGGATGATGATTTGATAAGCCAACATGGGAAAAATACGAAAAATACAAATGCTTTTATCAGAGGATGCCATTAATGTAAACATGGCCTTGGATGAAGCCATGCCCATGGCTTTGAAAAAAGAGGACATTTTCGCTGCAATCAAATGATCCCAGTTTACGAATCAGAGCTGTCCGATGAAGACGATAAAGAAGACCAACTAGCGGAGCTCTAAATGCTCATCTGGAATGTAGCGGACTTAAACAAAATGCTCATTTCATATGTAAAATATTATAATTAGGAACAAAATGCAATGGCCACTGTAAAATATAAAATTGGAAACTGCTATCCAGAGAAGATAAAAGATGATACCCAGGCTTGTCAATAATAAAAAGGATTGGTTCAAATAGTTCACCTATTCATGACATAACCAAGGTTAAGAACCATCGCTCTTCCACTGGCTAGAATATAGTTGACGAAAATCCGGAATGATGTGAAAGATAGAGGTAGTCAAGCAAGCCAGTGAAAAACTTGGTCACCCGCGTAGCTCAAACGATTCAGCGAGCCCAAGGCAACTTGAAAGCTGAAAGGGAAAAAGACACTGGAAATGATACAGTTAGAATTTCACATAAGAGACAGAGATGATATCGGGAGCAAAAAGGAGGAAAGTAAGAAGAAGGGAGATATACGGTCCACCAGGGTCCCCACAGTGGAGATAAATCGGCAATTAGCCACTGAACCGACGTGGTCTTATCCATAAATGAAATGTCCTGACAGAGACGGTTGATACATGACAATTTGACAACCTGCTGATCAGTTCGAATTTTGAGTGATAAAAGTGAATAGATGGTGCATTGTATGATGTGCCAACCAAAACCACTGCCTCTGTTATGCATTGTCATTTTACTGTACATAAAAACGTTTCTACATATGCTGTTAATGTGCATGTGTTGAAAGTAAAGTTTATTAAATTTAGTTTCACATAGTTACTTCCTGTTAATGTATTTGATCTATCCCGATTAAGTAATTTTTCTTTGCATTTTTTCGCTGCATTTCAATATCTTATGACTTATTTAATAGGTATATTTTATTTTTTTTTCATCTATTCAATTATTTAATTCATCAGTGATTGCTAAATGATCGCGCAATCATTGCTACTATATTTTTAGACGATACCCCCCCCCCCCCCCAATCAATCGCCGACGAGATATTGATGGGCACTGTAGAAGGACCAAGTTGTATTGCGCAATTCCAGATTGAGCGATTCCAGATTGCACCATGGGGCGAAATATCCTTACGGTCGTTGAGATAAGTAAACGATGGCCAGCTTTTTAAATCATACTTGTGTCAATTTTTATTGACCTAATTTAAAAAATAGAGAAGCTCACCTTAGTTCCTTCTTCATTTCAGTGGTGAACATGTTTTATGTGTTTTCTTGGATTTTGTTTTCTGTTGCAATGAAAAAAATTAAAAACCTTCAGAACGATTTATCTGTATACAATATGACTAGAAAAACAGTTATTCAGAGTATTGGTTTCTATAAAATGCCACAAATACGGTCAATGTCATTCATGTGTGTCAACTCACATGTTCCAGGACAACGTACAAGACTACGTTATTTTAATTTCTTTCCTACCAACAGTAACTGAAATTACACCCAATGAGTGTTCAGAATAGTTTCACTACAGGTTAATAAAATCCTCCTAATTGTCAACATGTAAGAGCTTGGTGTACAGAAAGGTAAGCTTCCCCTGTTACCAAAATTATAATTTTTTAAAGATACCAAATGAAAAGCATGCTGGCAAGGATGCATCCGACTCCCTATAGGCTGCAAACCGAGAATAACACACGTTAAATGAACTTAAAGTGAAACGCCAAGAATGAAAATGATATAAAATTTGATCTAATGCTTGGTCAGAAAGTTCAGTTCGAAAAATTGTGAAAGCTTCGGTCCGTATACGTATATACAAGTCCGAGATAAATTTGGCCAGAGATGTGTAAGATTTGCTCAGTAACTTCTTGGTTACTTTACATAAGTGCCACCTTATATCCCTGTTAACTCGTGTGCAAGGCCAAACGTTTTACGGGCTTCTTCATTCTCTGAGTCAGATAAAGCAACTGTAAGGTGTGTCCCATTTATACCAAGGCTCATACACTGGCCAGTGGTTAGTAATGCACAATGTTGCAATGATGCACGGGAGCATTTGTCGACGTTCGCTGGCAGTTTATGCCCACGACGTTATGTTTTTTTAAAATTATTATGCACAGTTTTAAAGCATTTTTGTTAAAAAAAACTGAATGTGGATAGGCGGTGTTGTCCAATCCATGTGACGGAAAACAAAGAATCAGGTTGTGTACGAGGGGACTAGCGGTAATATGAGAAGGGGGAAATGATTGTCCACAGTAATACTTTTCTTCGAGTCATGGTTATTTTGTTTCAATTTGCTTCACTCGCTGATAAAACGTTCTTTCTTTCTTTCTTTCTTTCTTTCTTTCTTTCCTTCTTTCTTTCTTTCTTTCTTTCTTTCTTTCTCTCTTTCTTTCTTTCTCTTTCTTTCTTTCTTTCTTTCTTACTTTCTTTCTTCTTTCTTTCTTTCTTCTTTCTTTCTTTCTTTCTTTCTTTCTTTCTTTCTTTCTTTCTTTCTTTCTTTCTTTCTTTCTTTCTTTCTTTCTTTCATTCCTTTAGCTTGCTCTTTTAATTTTGTTCCATGTATTTCAGAGAACTATAGTCAATCCTAAGAGCAATAAAGACCCTAAAAAAATCACCCGCTTTCTATTTTTTGGCCAAATTATGTTAGTGGTCATTGATTAAAGCCGTCTGGTCAGTGGTCCTGCACAATCTGGTGAAGTTAAATAATGCTGACATGCGCGAATACTATACGTTGTTCCGGCACCATGCATACTGTCTTTATTTAATACGGGAAAGGTGTACCGCCAGGTTATGTTCAGTATCTGAGATATAAGAAACCTGTAAAATGTCACAATTCTTGACTGAAAAAAAAATGTTGGGTCCGTGTGCTGCAAATCAGCAAATCGGGCAGAAGATTTTGCGGGGAATACAATGATGATACGCAAATGTTATAATAAATAGTTTGTACCGCAGGTGAGTCATTTTCGACATGACAGTGCAAGCAGAGACAGCTTTCCATCCCTTTCAAAAATATGACTGCGCTACACGGCAGACGACATGCAAGTACTGACGTAAAGAGAACAACAGTTAAGGCTGTTAAACAAAATTTGTGACAGGTAGATGGGGAACGCATGTCTCCTTATTCCTTTCTTTTGAGCCGGAATATCTAGTTTAGCGTGGTCAGGGGTTGCACTTTCTTTGTTGACAATGACAGCTTCGACGAAGAAAGGCCAGTGTGGATTGCACATTTTATCGGTCAGAAAAAAAGCAATGCTTGCAAGGGCATTTTTGCGACACGTCACGTGTAATGATCATCAATCGCATAAAGGGCTCGTGTATCTTGCGGCGGTAAAACTTTATCCGAAAAACATGTAGACCTGTGCGTATAAAGTTCCATGCCGCTTTTTATACTGGTTGTATCGCAACATTCACGCCTTTGACAGGTATATACATCATTATTGATCTGTGGTCATTGAAGCTTTCCCCTAGGTCAAACGGCGCTTATCCGTGTGGCTTTAAAATATTTAATAGAACAAAATATTTTTTGAATTGAAAATTTGAATTTCTTTCTTCCTTTCTTTCTTTCTTTCTTTCTTTTTCTTTCTTTCTTTCTTTCTTTCTTTCTTTCTTTTTCTTTCTTTCTTTCTTTCTTTCTTTCATGACTCACAAATGGTTACAATGTACATCTAAACGTATGGCACGGGACATCCTTTCCCCCCCCCCCTTTTTTTTTTTTTTGTTTTTTTTTTTTTTTTGTTTTTTGTTTATTTGTTTGCTGATTGTTTTTAAATGAATGCCTCGAAAGTCATGTTTATACAACTTTGCAATTTGTTGTGTTGGTTGTGACACCAAAAGGCATCCCACAAGACAGCAGAGTCCGATTATGAGGGTACAATACCCATAGATGTTGATGAAATCGATTGGGGTGTCGTGCCAATCCTACTATTCGTAGCGATCTGAATCAGTGTGACAATCTGCCATTGTGTTGGTAAACCCTTCCAGTAATAACGCATATAAAACTGTTTGATTGGATGATAGCCTAATTTGGGCGTTCATACCATTGCAACCATATGCAAATATGACACTTTTAACTTTTCAAGCTTGAAAAGCCCGATTTTTGGTATGGATATAACATTCTCAGACGGATAAAACATATGACACAAAGCAAATGGAAAACGTTCTGTAGGCAGACATACGGGATGACAATTTTTCCAGCGATGTAAATCAATATGGTAGAATAATGAAAATAATGCAGCTTTGCATGCAAACTATCTTGCAATTTCTCCGTTGAGTTTTTAGTTTCTCTCGTCACTTTCCATCAAATAGCGCTCAAATATTTTCTCTTGATGTCTATGTATACATTATAGTAATTGTTACCCCAAAAACAAAATTAAGTATATGTGGAGCGTCTTCGGTCGTTAATTTGCACTTTGAGTGATCTACATGAGTCCAACTGACATATTGTCTTATATCTTAGTACTAGTATATCATGGGGCCATGGTTATGTTACACTCTAATAGGAAAGAGTGAGAAGTTGCGAATGTGACTATCCATTTGAAGCCTTATTGGTATGAAAATGCAGGCATTAACCGACGGGTACCCAAATTTAGGAATAAATAAATAAATAAATACAGATCTACAGTATTACCAGGTGATAAATAAAGTTATTTAACACTCTCACAAGCTCCATCGGGTTTCAGAACAATCTCAGTGACGTTTTTTGAAGGGAAGTCAGCAATGGGGAAAACACACAAAAAGTCGTAACACAAAATCGCAGCGCCAACTGTTGAACAATTTAAGGTCTTTGGGGTTTCCAAAGTGCCACGACGGTTTTGGAGAATGATTCGAAATGTGAAATATGAACGGACGACGACCATGACAACGACGGACTTACGGACGACTGAAAATTCTATGTTCTCAGCTGACAAGCAAGTCTGTTCAGCTACCCCCCCCCCCCCCCCTCGTCAACATTGGGTATGCGTTAAAGGATGCGTATGGGGAGTTTGCTAATTCAATTATACTAGTTCTTTTATTTCCTATTTTTTTTAAGGATGTGTTCCTGGAAAAAAAAAACTTGGTTAGTTTGAATGCTGTACGCAATTTGCAGGTTTAACCAATGACTTTCGTGGACAGCTTGGTTGCAAAAGTTTTCAACTGAGATTCGAGTTTGTGCAGAAAATCATTAACAATGGTCACATCTCTGTCGCTGCATCTTTGCAAGCCTGTTTCCTGCTTATCAAAGTTTTCACTCATCTCCTCCAACAATTTAGCATCAATGCCAAAGGAACTCAGTCCAGTCCTGGTTGTTTTATCACCCATTCTTCCACTATGCAAGCACTCTGTTATGTAACCTGTACACTAACATGACCCGCTTATAGGGACAATGATGGGTATCTAAGCCTGCATTGATATACGCATTCAGGTGCTTTAACCTAGCCCCAGTGCAATAGATTTCAAGTCAGGCAATCATTGGCTCTCACGGTGCTTGCACTCATACAATGACAAGGTAATGCTCCGAGGTCAAATTAAACAATGGTCTGATTGAATTATATGTAGATCTATGTATACTTGCAGAAAATTATAAGTCCATTCAAGTCTCTATATACTCATAGGTTACCTTGCAAAAGATAGGTGTCACAATGAGGTGCAACTTACGAACTCTCAGGGTTTTTTTTTCAGGACTCCAACGGCCCACATTGTTACATTATTCCTTTGTGCTCTCTATGATGAATTGCGAATGATTAACTATATCATATATTGTGTTCTTAAGTGGATAAACTGTAGCCAGTGACTGTTCTATTAGTGAATCCGCTGAGCTAAACACACAATGGGAACTTTTTCATCATATGATCAAATTATGAAAACATGTTACATGACCCTCTGGGGGATTTTTGCATGATTTCTACCCCCTCTTTCATGTTTCTTTCTTTTCTCTTCACAAATGCACAAGTCATGTTGTCTTGTTTTCGTTTACTTTACATTCAGATTCATTTTTCTTGTTTTCTCTTTCAAATGTAGTCATTATCAATATATGCCTGTGGTATATGAAATCAAACTTTGGCACAAATCAAATACCATCGTACGATCAAGATAATTGGAAATAATGGTTGATACATAAACTGAAAAAAAAAGAAAAATTTTGGTGGTGTTTCCGGTACTTGTCTAAACGATTTACTGATCAATGTCGATGATTTTGAATGTTCTATATCAATTGTATCAGAATCTCCCTATATGGAAGCAAAAGAGTTGGCAGATAACCTTAAACCACTGAAAAGTACATTTTTAATATTAGATTTTAAATATTCAGTCCTTGAACGCTTAATTTGATATGCTTGTTACATTTATTGATGGTATAGCTAACCATGATTTTGCAATTAGTGCAATATGCCTTTAAGAAACATTGATCGCCAAATTCAACAAATTTATCCTTATTTGATCTTAATAACTATACTGCCATTGTCTCTTGAAGCCACATGCAGTTCTCATGGTGGTCTACTTATATATTTACACAAGAAGTTTCAATATTCAATCAGAAATATTCATTCACCAAACAGAATTTGGGAAGGCTTGATTTTGGATGTTTTTGGATATGAATTACAGAAAAAAAATACCTTATGTACTATTATTGACCACCAAGGGACTCCAATGGTGAAATTGATTGATTCTTAAAGGACTGCATACCAATTATTGAATATCTATCAGCTCAGTCATCTGATACTATTGTGGTTGGAGATTTTAATATTGACTTACTTAAGCTTAATACCAGACACAAATATACTGGATACCTGGATTTAATGCTTTGTAATGGATTCCTACCAAAAATGGCATTACCAACTAGACTTACAGAAAGGACTGCCACCCCAATAGACCATATTTTTGTAACCTATCCCATACGAAAAAATTGTGTACTTCTGGAATAATTTCGTCAGATATGTCAAACTTTCTACCCTCATTCACCTGCTTCAAAACAAATCTGGACTTGAATGGACCACCAAAATATATACAGATGGGAACCAAGGACCATAATTCTTACACAGATATTAATCAAACGGATATTATGCAAATGCTGGATCATAATTTGCAAAAATAGTTCAAATAAAAATTATATTATTGCAAAAGGTCTGTCTGAAGCCTAGGAAAAATATGTTCCAAAAAGACACTGAAATTTAACAAATATATACATAAAAACTGGGATTCCGATATCCATTTAATACCGTGACAACTTTATAAAAGACGCAAAACTACACCACAAGATAATCCTCAAGTTAATATGTTAAAGCTACACCTGAAGACACAATACAATACTGAATAGAAATATTAATCTAGCAAAGCAAAAATATTATATAAACATGAATTTCATAAACTTAGAAGTGACACCAAGAAAACGTGGGGCACTATCAAAATTATTTAAATAGGAGCAAAAATATAAAAGAATTCCCTTCTTTTTTTCCTGAATTGATAATGTGAAGATAACTAACAAAGAAATAATTGCGGATCGATTTAACACATTTTTTTTACAAATATTGGTCTTAAACTGGCTGACAATACTGACACTTCTAATAAACCCCTTTTATCTTCTTAACTTAATGAACAAATCGGCCATATATTTAATTTCAAGCTGGTCAACTCTATTGACATTGAAAAAAAAAACATTAAAAAAAATTAATTGCAAATATAAATAATGGGGAGTGAAAATGTATCTATGAAACTTTTAAAGAATTAATTTCTGCCCTTGTTATGCCCCTAACTACCATAATAAATCAGTCTCTCACAACTGGTATTTTTCCTGACAAATTGAAAATTGCCAAAGTTATATTCTTATAAAAAAAAAAGGATGACAGTACACTTTTACAAAATTTCAGGCCAATATTTTTACTTCCAGCAATTTCCATTTTTTTCAAGTAGTTTATAATCACGCATATGATAACTGTATCACCCATTCATTATTTTGCAGTAGCCAACATGTTTAAAAATGCACTCACCGAAACATCAGCCCTCGAATTTATTGATACAATTACTCAAACTTTCGGTTCAGGTAAATTACCTGTCAGTACATTTTAGACCTATCAAAAGCATTTGATACTTTGGATCATCATTATTTTGTACGAAACTGGTATTACTGTCACCGCTTTACGTTGGTTTCGAAATTACCTAGAAAACATATTTCAGTATGTTCAATTGAGGTTAGTTCCAAATTATTACCCATCAAAGCTGGTGTTCCACAAGGATCCATTCTTGGTCCGCTCCTTTTCATTATCTATACAAATGCTATTCATACAGCATCCTCAAAAATTTAAATAAATTCTTTATGCAGATGATACTACCTTGGTCAGTCCTTTATATTCCTTTTCATTCACCTCTGACACTCAAAGAAATGGATAGGATGTGTCACTAATATAAACACAGAATTAAACAAGATTTGTAACTGGCTAACTGCATATAAGTTATCATTAAATAAACTGAAGACAAGATACATGTTATTTCATTCCTAGCAAAAGAAAATTAATTTTAATTTGGACTTACAAATAAACAATATTTCAATCTCTAAAATTGAGGAATTTGATTTCCTAGGAATTACAATCCAAGAAAATTTTAATTGGAGAGCCCATGTTAACAAATTCGGCAATAAACTTTCCAAAGTAGTCGGTATTTTCAAGAGATTATATAAATATATCCCTACAACCAATTAATGTTTAATTTACAATTCTATTTTTTTATCCCATCTTAATTATTCTATTCTTGCTTGGGGCTTCTCTTATGATCGTATATACACCCAACAGAAAAAAACGTTTTACGTCTTATTTGTTCTGAAAAATTCAATGCTCAGACATATCCACGTTTGGAACAGCCTTAATATTTTAAACGTAATAGAAATTTTTAGATTAAGGGCAATGAAGTTTAATTTTCTATATATCCAGGATCAATTACCTTTATATTTCAATGATAAATTTGCTACTCCGCAACAACATAACCACTCCTACGAAACTACATATGGAGAAAACATCCATCTTGCAAAGCCTGACAAACTTTCTTCAAACACTGCGTTCGATATTATATCCCTTCCCTAATTAGAGACTTCCTTTCTTACATCACCGAAAAATTGTATACACACTCATATCATGGCTTATCAAATTATACTAATCTCATTTCCTAGGTCAATAACAAGATGTGTGTAGTATGCCAAATAGTTGTAATAGTTAAACAACTTGTCTGTTAATGCTTAATTATATGCCTACTAATTCAATATCCTGTGTATATCTTCTTGTCATCTTTCGTCATGCATATTGTGACGAAATGGATTACTTATATATTAATTTTTCTATATGATAAATTCAAATGATCTCCATGTACACATGTGCCGTAGACTTGTACCTTATGAAAATCGAAATAGATGGCAGCACCTGCTGGACAGGGTCTCTTATTAGTTCCTAAGAATAACTATAGAGGGCAGTCATTCTCTGTCACTGTTACCCTGTTTTGGTCAGGAAGATTCAAGTGTTCCTCCCGTGTTTGAGGCTGAATTTCATTACTTTTGCAACAGTGATTATTACTAGTAAGGTAGGAAATATTTCATAAGGTTATTCTGCAATGCTTCACCAATACGTGGCTGGTAAAAGCATATTTTTATGGATTTTGAATCAAAGCCACTTTACTATTGCCACTGCCATATAGTGTAAATACAACCTATGATGTATGTCGGTATGGTTATATATTGGAGTGATTTTGGATTGATAAAGGAATATCATGTTTAGTTATTGAGGTGAAAATATATTTCAGGACTGGACCATATAAAATAAAATAATTATGTGGATTTATTCCTTTGCTATTGAAGAATCAAATAAATGTGAACAGTAGTGTACTCTTGTGGCAATTGTGGGAACTATAATGCCACTTCATTCATCTGAACTGGGTATGGTGGCTTATTTTATTTATCTGTAATAAGTGTATAAATATGCAGGGACAATGTGTATTTCTTGTATCAGAATGTTTATGGAACACATCTAGATCACTTAAGATGACTTTACATGAGATTATTGGTCTAGAATGTTTATTGTAATCATAATTGTGCACATATATGCAAATGATGCACACCATAAATTTTAAAGAAAGTCTTTATATGATATTTCCAGAATGTCACTAAACAGAGAGAACGTCCTGACAGCTTATTGGTAACAGCACTTCTCCCTAGTGCCAATGGTTTGTGTCACTGTGGGAGATCCCTTCACCCTCATAACAGTGGTGGTTATCAGTCACTATTGCTCTGAGAAGGGGGCAAACCAATATCTCTATGGGAGTGGAACTCAGGAAATACAGGTCAATGTTCTATGTTGGGGCCATTATAAATTCCCGCCAGAAGTAGGAGAGCAACCGTACTAAAGTTTGCTCTGTGGAAGGGGCAGATATGTTGCAAAGCGCACCAGTATCCATGATAAGAGGAGGCAAACCAGTGTGCTTTCTCATGATAAGGAATGCAAGGATGGGCAAACAGGAGAAGTTTGCCCACATGTTCTCTACCTGAAGGCAGGTGGAAACACACTTTCAGAGGAAGGTGTGTGCACCAAGAGTGGTGCTACCAAATATTCTATCCAGAGGGATGGAATGAATTCCTATGATTTAGAAACACAATAAATATGGACAATTGTGTAAAGAGGAATGTGTGTCTATTTCCCAGACATTTTTGGTGTCCTGTAAATGTTGTAAGGTTGTAAATTGGAACATATTCTGAAAAGTCCAAACTTCTTTGCAATCTATTCTTAAAGCTCAGAGTAGAAATGTAGCTTGATTATTTTCAGATTGGTGCTGAACAATTTGTAAATTGTTGCTATACATTTGAGCTACCTGTAATAAAAGTATATTTCTGTTAAAATGACCTTAGTTATTATTCACTTAGCTATCATTTACTGATCACTTGGTCGTTACAATATACTTAGTACAAAAAAGCTAGGACTTCATTTGCAGTATAAATATTTTGCAATTCTGTCTCTCTTCATCCAAGGTGGCCCCAGTGTTAGCGGACAAACCGTCCTTAACTAGCGTTATCCTGACAGTTTTGTTCACATTTCTGCAAACAATAGCATGGAACTTATATCTATTAATTGTTACATACCGTTTGTTATGTTTATTTAACTGTACTTTCTGTCAAATAAAAGAATTCTGACTCTGACTCTTACCACCACGCTTTTTCAAAGCAAACCTAGAACCGGTTGGGCATGCTACTGATGAGCTGGGCTATCCCGGCCTGGGGAATATGGTTCACTGGTCTCTGAGCCGCTGTGCCAGTTGTTCCAGTGTGGCCACAGGTTCGTT
This sequence comes from Hermodice carunculata, assembly GCA_964020975.1. Lineage (NCBI taxonomy): Eukaryota > Metazoa > Annelida > Polychaeta > Eunicida > Amphinomidae > Hermodice > Hermodice carunculata. The sequence goes on along the minus strand of OZ026618.1, from coordinate 52,358,125 downwards.
ATACTCGTCCCTTAGCATTCGATTTGCGGCCCTCTAATGGTCACTTGCGCCGTCTGGTTCGAGTCGAGCGCAAATGACCACTGTCGGGTTGCAAATTGAGTACCACGGACTTCAAAAGATCGCTTTATCCGAAAAACAAGCATCACTGTTATATTTAGAGCAGCCCACGTTAACCCCCCCCCCCCCGTGGGTGGGTAGGGGGGGGGGCGCTTTTGTATTTGTTTTGTTTTTGATAATAGTATAGATACCACCCAGCCAACACACCGAGTTTATTGATCCACAGGAATTAACAAATGAATCGTGGTCGCAAAACCTTGCCAAACCATTCAAGCATATGTTGATTGCCACATAACAAGGCATGATACGGATAATCAGAATATTTGTATAGCCTAGTAATGCAAAGGAATGTGCAGTTTGTTAAATAATAATCGTAACATATGTAATGTCGACTTATGTTCCACGGAGCTTCCTTTGTAGATAGCATTGGTAGCAAAATACTAAAAAGCTGTCGTTGTGGCTATAGTTTTTTATGTTTGGACATATTTGTGTTTAACATGCAACGTATTTAGCAGATTAGTGCATAGATTTTGCAGTCTTTCACAATACAAAGATCATTCAGAACGAGCCAAGCATTATGAAAAGTAGTAAGAATGTATTTCTACCAAAATTGTCACGTATGCCACATTTCAAAAACCCTCTTATCAGAAAAAAAAAATCATTATAATAAAGGTTATGATATTCGCTTAATTTATTTTAGATCCGCAACGGTAAATTTTATTGTGCAAGGACCTGTATGCAGCTACATCTGTCACACTGTTGAATATAATTTAGGCATGAAATATGTAATCTTACATATGAATGCCACTATTAAAACTTGTTTTGCAATGCCCTCACATATTATTATATGTTCTTGCCACTTTATATGCATAGGTATAACAGATAAATGATACAGAGGTCCAACCCTCAAAAATATCCGTAGGCGAGGTTTGCTGACACTTCCTATTGTTTGGCCTTTCTGGTCCCCAGGCCTTCATTCAATTCACACACGCTTAGGGGAGGTGGGTTGGCACTGTGTAGAGTCACAGTGACAGAAAGATCAGTCATGAATACCAGCGCCTCCATGCTACTTCTGTTCAGACCGCATCATTATAGATTCATACGCCTTTTTAGTTTTCTCTGTGAGCCTCGCTTCCTTGTGTCTTTGACTGCAACGTTGTTTTCTATTGTGCATTTGAATTATATTTGCACAATTTTCTAGTACATCTCCTCTTTATAGATAAGAAATGTTGAAATCAGTTAATGGCAAGATGTTCAATCGAACATACTGTGACTGACGTATTTTGATTTATCTTAGTTTTATTTCAACCTCAGATGTAAGGAAATTTTAAATAACCTGAGATAAATAATATACATAATTAAGAGGAGTGCAGTATTCTTTACTTGAGTCTTAATGAACATATGTGCACAAATATTACCTGTAATATGCATTAAATAATTCACTACGATGCATTCTTTAGAGCTGGGGTTTTTTGTCTCCACACTTGACATGTTACAATACGGAGTAGCCAAGGACCTGTCGACATAATTCCTTATTGTAGCCTTCCCATAACTGATTACTTCTAACTTATTCTGCATCACGAAATTCACACAAATATTAATATACTGCGATCAAATATTTGGCATCATGGTAAAGTTTCAAGTGTTTAAAGGATTTGACGCCAATTAGGCAGCGCGGGCTACGCCTCAATACATACGCCATGGTATACAACTAACTTTACTGTAAGTAAACCCTACTAATTTTGATGGTGGCTACCTACAAGAGTTACTCGAAGGCTTAATTGTTGATATTTGCGGAGACAAAATTCATTCTAATTTCGCTTTTGAATGTTTAGAGGCTTCGTATTCAAGAGTTCTTGACCACCAGGGCAACAGCAACATGACGGTCGATCTGGGAGAGAAGCTGAAACCATATCTGGGTGCTTGGGTGGCATGTTTGTTTAATATCTTGCCTCGTTAATATAAGTTGTAAATTTGAAAGAATCTCCTGGTTCAAGTATGGGCATATCTAATAATTATAAATTAATACAGTTACGGCATATAAAGGTTTTACAAATTCTCATGTCAGCAAATATACGCAGCAGCTAAGGTCCACCTGAACACTCGCTCAAACACAGGAAAACTGATGTCTGTCATCCAGGCTGCCAGTTAGTACTTTCCAATTCTAACGGGAACAGTCATTATTTAGCACCAGTTTCTTTTCCATGCTGTCTGTCGGCTGTCTACTAGTACTAACACTCCGTCGTCCCTCCATCCCTAAAATCTTCATGGGGGGGGGGGTCAATCTGCTACTAGGGTAGATGAAAGAGATCTTGTTCCAAATGTCATTACGTCTTGTATGTATAAAAGTCAGTTTTACTCCTAATTTCGGTGCCACATCTTGTTTAATAATAAAAGTTGGTCAGAATGACACCATGTCTCCTCCTGAAGTAAACTTTCAATATATGCAGCACATAATATGCGCAATAATGTTTTGTACGTTTTAAGACAAAATAAAACCCATCATTTCTTGCAGTTCTCAGTCCAGATGCCAGCTTTCTATTTAGCTGCCAGTTCTCAACCAGTTACCTTTTCAAACATAACTGCCACTTTGACTGCCCAGCTGCCAGTTTTAGTCTAGCTGTCTTTTCTCAGCCAGCTGCCATTCTATTAAAGCTGGCATTTTCGATGCCCAGCTGCCAGTGTAGTCCAGGAACCAGTTCTGTACCCTGCTGCCAGTTATCAGCCAGCTGCCCGTCTCATCACAGCTGCCACCTTCTCTGCCCAGTTGGCAGTTTTGTTTTATCCGCCCCCTCTCAGCCAACTGGCAGTTCGATTATAGTTGCCATTTTCCATTCCACGCTGCCCATTTTAGTGCACTTGCTTCTTTTCAGTCAGCTGCCAGCACTATCGTAGTTCTACTGTAGCTGCCATTTTCACGTTCAGTTGCAAATCTTAATGCCCGTGCCTGTTCTCAATCAGCTGCCAGTTCTATCGTAGCTGCAATTTGCTATGCCCAGCTGCCCAATGCCCAATCAAATGCCAGCTCTCAGTCAGCCGCCTCTTCCATCAAGCTGCTACTTTCTCTGCCCAGCTGCAAGTTTGATCTATCTACTTGTTTAAAGTCAGCGGCCAGTTCAATTATAGCTGGCATTGCCCATGTTCAGTAGCAGTACTACAAAATGCCGGATTTTCGACCAGTTACAAGTTAGTTCTTCATCCAGCTGCCAGTTCTCAGGCAGCTGCCCGATCATATCTACAACTTTCCATGCCCAGCTGGCAGTTTTAGTCCAGCTGTCTCCTTTCAGCCAGCTGCCAGTTGTAGCAACGCTGTCATTTTACGTGCTCTGCTGCCAATTTTAGTGCCACAGCCTGCTGTCAGTCAGCTGCCAGGTCTATTATAGCTGACTTTTTCCATGCCCAGCTGCCAGTGTAGTCTAGATGCCAGTTCTCCCTCGAGCTGCCGGTTCTCTATTCAGCTGCTAGTTCTATGACGGGGAGCATGGATATTTTAGAGAACTGAGAAAGAGCTTTAATTATTTCCTGGAAATTAAGAAATTGAGATATTATTTACTGGGAAATGGGGAAAGGAAAACATTACTGTGGATTTAAAGTCACATTTTTTTACTCGGAATTGGGAAATGCTGCTGTTCTTTTTTGGGAATTGTGATCTGCCCCCCCCCCTCCCATTTGGTGTTGCAATTGAACAAGTGTATTTTGATATATATATATATATATATATATATATATATATATATATATATATATATATATATATATATATATATATATATATATATATATATATTTCTTTAGAGAAGAATTGTGTATAAAGAAAATTTATCTTTGTATACAACACAATGTGCATGCAACACCTCAAGTTGTAATGACGCAGCCAGCATGATAAGCCAAGCACTGATCCTGTGAATGAAAAAAAAAAAAGAAAAGGTGAGGCGCGGCAAGCTAAAAGAAGCCTTTACTTTGAACTTTCAATGAAGTAATCTCATGGCTTACAATTTTCTGGCCAAAATGGAAGGAAAGCTCCCTGTAGAACTGTTTCAATGATGGTCATGTTACTTGATTTTATATTTATTTCATTTTATTACGGCAATAAATGTTAACAGTTTGGTGCACTTTTGCTGCACCTATCAAAGAATACATTAATTGTCCCCCGAAAACGTGCTATCGTACGACAATAATTGACTTCTTGTTTAAACTATTGTATTAAACTATGCATATTTTCTAAAACTTTTCTAAAAGAGAAGAAGAAGAAGAAGAGTATCTCTATGGTGTATCATCATACTATTTGTTTGTGGCATCATTTGCATTTTCTGCTTTTTAAATTATATATGGCTAAGAATAATTAAGTTATCCATATTTAATGAAGCACGGTACAGTCTCGGCAAGGTGAAACGATCCCAAATATAGCATACGTTGCTGTTGTAATAATGATAGGCAGGCTACATGAATGATTAGTGGTAGTGCTGCATTGACTTAGGACCTGTGCACCCGGATTAGGGATCCGTGTACCTGGGTACCCTGAACCTCCCCCCCACCCCCACCCCCGGGTCAAAAATGCCTGAAAGTCGGGTCGCGAATCAAGATTTTTAGTTCGCGACTACTTTTAATGTGGATAAACAATTCCAGATTTGGGATTTGAAATAAAGTTACTCGCTTATCTGACTATGAAAACCGTGACATACAAACATTAACATATCCCTCTGATATACTGTAGTTCTGCAAATGTAGGCTCTCGACTTAACTTGGCATGACGTATGGGCGCACTCACCCAAAGCACTATATCAAAAAGTAGCCAAAATGTTTTTCTAGATGTTCGTGGACATGCACAATCATCTATATGTGTGACATCAAAAGCAATAGGATGTTCTAATATTAAAAAAAAAACGCATTTGTGCTAAACAAAGTGTACATAATTTGTTCTAGAACTACATATTATATCAGTGTGAATACTAGGTCAAGCTGATTATTGATTATCATGGTTTTATAGAAAAAGTAGGCAGGCAGATATTTGCGCTGACGAAATTACAATTTCAATAAAAGTAGTTTAAGGACAACTGACAGTTTGAAAAGGATTGGGGGTTGGAATATCACTGGTCACTGGAAGAGGACTGGCAGTGGGGAAAATAACTACAAGTTGGAAAAAAAATCCTACCTTGGTCAACCATTGCAAGCTTGTCAGAGAGTTGCCAGGTACCTGAGTTACTGCCAGTAAAAAGGAAAGTGCGGAAGCTTGAATAGAACTGTTTACTAGAAGCAGAAGTGACAGCAGGAAAGAACTGGTTTCTAGGATGAGAACTGACACGAGGACTATAAATGACAGCTGCGACATGGAAAATGGCTGTATTGATAGAACTGGCAGCTGAGTGAGACCTAAGAGCTTGGAAAAAACTGGTATCTTTTGTATAATATGCAGCTGGAGAACTGACGACAGGACCAAAACTGGCATCTGGACAGGAAAAAAAGCAGCTAGGGGGAATACTGACAGTTTGACTAAATCTGTACACTGGCCGGGGGAAATGGCAGCAACGAAAAAGCTGGCAGCTTGCTGAGAACTTTATTTTTGGACGAAGAACTGGCAGTTGGCATAAAACTGGCAGCCAGAGGGAGAACTGGCAAGTTGGCTTCACTGGCTGCTGGGGATGGAAGATGCCAACTAGGAGAGAACTGGCAGCTGGCTGAGAACAGGCAGCTAGACTAAAACTAGCAGGTGGGCAGACAAAGGGGCAGCTGGATGGAGAACTGGCAGCTGGTTTACACTAGCAGCTGGGCATGGAAAATTGCAGCTTGAATAAAGCTGGCAGCCGGCTGAGAATGGACGGCCAGACTTAAACTGGCGGCTGGGCAGACAAAGTGTAGCTTTGAATGAATGCAGATCTAATCAAGAACTGGCAGCTATGCAGAACTGGTTGTTGGACAACACTGAAAGCTGGGCATAAAAAATGGCTCCTATTATAGAACTGACAGATGACTAAGAACATGCAGGTACACTAAAATTGACAGCTGGTCATATATAATGGCAGCTAAACCAGAACTGGCAGCTGCATGAGAATGCACAGCAAGAGTAAAAAGGAGCAGTGGGCATGGACAGTGACAGCAATGATGGAACGGGAAGCTGTAAAATGCCTGCTATAATGGAACTGGCGTCTGGCGAAGAAGACAGCTATGGTAACACTGGCAAATGGTCAGATTAATATGGCAGCTATGATTGAACAGGCAGTTGGCTGAGAATTGGAGGCTGGATGGAGAACTGGCAGCTGGCCCTGGAAACTGTCAGCTATAATAGAACAGGCATCTGATTGAGAATGGGCAGCTGACTAAGAATTTGCATCTAGACTAAAAATAGTAGCTGGATATGGAAAATGGCAGTTATACTAGAACAGGCAGCTAAAGTAAAACTGGCAACTCGGCGGGAAAAATGGCAACTATGATGGAAAAGGCAATTGGTTTAGAACTGGCAGCTGGGCATGAAAAATAAAAACAGCTATAAAAAAACCGGCAGGTGAACGAGAACAGGCAGCTAGATTAAATCTGGCAACTCTGCCTGCAAAGTGGCAGGTATGATTGAACTGGCAGCTTGCTGAGAACTGGATGGGGAACTGGGAGCTGGGCTACACTGGCAGCTGGGTACGGAAAATGCCAAATTTAATGGAACTGGCAGCTAGCTGAGAAAATAGAGGGCCAGACTAAATCTGGCAGCTGGGCAGACAAATTAGCAATTATGATTGATTCTAGTAATAAAACTGGCAGCTGACTTAGAACAGGCAGGTACATTGTAATTGGCAGATAGACATGGAAAATAGGTATTATGATTGAACGGGCGCCTGGACTGAGGACTGGCAGCTGGGAGAAATGAAGGGTGTTTCTTTTTATTAAAAATGTACAAAACGTTTACTCAGGTAATATATGCTTCAGATATAGAAAGTTTACTTCAGGGGTAGACATGATGTTATCTCGAGCAGCTATCATTTAAAAGGAAGACCTGGAATCGAAATTAGGAATATAATTGATTTTAATACATATAAGACGAAATGACCTTCGAATCAATATTTGTCTCATGTACCTGGGTATACGATTGTACACAGCCCCTCTCCCCCAAAATTTAATTGGGGAAGCGGAAGGGGGGGGGGAACCAGGGAGTCTGAGTACTAGTAGACAGGCGACAGAAAGGCTGGTAAAGAAAATGGTGGTTAAAAATGGCCAGTCCCTCTAGAATTGGCAACTGGCAGCCAAGTTAACAGACGTAGAAAATTGTTGATGTATCGAATAAATGCTGCAAATACACGTCTGAAGATCGCGGCAGCGTTTTGACATGGAAAACTAAGTAATGATTAATCACCATGGTCAAGAAGATTGGTACAGCTTGGTGCTTTGTAAAGGCACAACCTCGTACCCCTCCCCAAATCACGACAGCCATATTTGTTTCCAATGATGACTCGCATCGTTTACTTTGTTTTGTTTTTTTTTAATTCACAAGTTAAATTCAAAATGGTCCATGGTCAAGAAGATTGGTACAGCTTGGTGCTTTGTAAAGGCACAACCTCGTACCCCTCCCCTAATCACGACAGCCATATTTGTTTCCAATGATGACTCTCATCGTTTACTTTGTTTTTTTTTTTAATTCCCAAGTTAAATTCAAAATGGTGTTCATGAGTGCACCACTTTATGTCCTAGAGAGAGATTATATATATATATATATATATATATATATATATATATATGTATATATATATATATATATATATATATATATATATTTATATAAATATATATATATATATGTGTGTGTGTGTACATATAAGATGAGGGCACATGTCTCCACACCCTTAATCAGGGCTTTGCAATGCTGCAAACCGGAAATCGGCACCAGTCCCCAAACAAATACAGAGGATGCCTTAATGATATGGGAGATCAATCTGCAGCTATGGAGAATCAACTTGTTTTCAGGCAGACAGGTGGCCTGTATGTTAGGTCTCCATATTTGTAGCGTTGCCCTTGTATGTTTATCGTGCGGATGCCTTCAACTTAGTATATGTATATATATATATATATATATATATATATATATATATATATATATATATATATATATATATATATATGCATATATATATACTATATCCATAGTCAAATGAAGTTTTCACTCTGTAAATATTCTTGCAGATGATAGTATTTGATATTGGCACAGAAATCCCATTACGCAAGGGTCAAAAATGATTACCTGTCAGGATAAAATTATGCATTGGTTAGTAGACGAATATGAATAAATACCTCACAAAGGTACATTGAAAACAGTGCAGATTTGATTTATGATAGTAACTCCATTTGCAGTGCAATGGTGTACAATGCAAACCGTTGCACTACCAATGGAGTGTGCACTGGTGTGGAAACTTTACATACCAGTGCACATCCATGTACTACGGGGAACGTACTTCCTGCTCACTGTTAAGATGCCAGAAAATATGCTTCAGTTTTTTTTATGTAAATTTTGATCTATTTGCTGATTTTATGCTCATGATATATATTACATGTACCACTTGATAAAACTTTCTAAAAATTACAGTTTATGATGTTGGAATATGTTTCGCCTAGGACCAAAACCGTTCTACATGTATACTTTTTCGCTATACCTAGCTTAGATTGTATTGGATGGTATTTATTATGTATTAGTGCGGCAGCTTGAACCTGATATAAGTATGACGAAGTCGCATCAAGATTACGTTGTGCCTCTGCTCTTGTACATAGCCAGTAAATATGTACATTTTTAGTTCTGTACATAAGGAAGTATCCCAGCATATGTGAATAAAGTTTGTAAGATTAGGTTGTATAATTCTTGGAACACTTTTTGAAAGCATCTAATTTTAACTTTAAAGGAGGTTTAGAGTAAAACTTATTGTTCGAAAGCCTTTAAAGGGATGAATAAACACTGTTAAAAGATCCACAGGAAACATTTTTGGGAGGTCTCTTTCAATGGAATGGTTTAAGATAAATTATTATTTTGAGTATCTGTATTTGACTTGCACATATTTTTAGATTGTGGAGTCCCCGATGAATTCTAAGTCATTTTCTAACTGAGGCCTATCTGGAACTGTCACTGAATATCGCCAAATTATTTGGCGATATCGCTAAATAATTAAGCAATAGAGTTTAATATTTAGCAGTATCGATAAAAAGTAAGTTACATCTCTAAATCATTTAGTGATATAGCCAAATGATTAGGCGATGTCGCTTATTTCTCTAGTCATATCGCCAAACATGATTGAATACCAAAACGGCTTGCCATGCATATGGTGGGCAGAGAACAGTCGACTTTGTTTTTGGGTTTGAGTGACATAGTTAACATAAAATAAATTGACTGAATGATGGGTAAGCCTGGTAGGGATAGCGCAACAGCTTCTACCCTGAATCCTAGCTAATTTACCATGTGGACAAATCCTCTATCCCAAGCAGCCGACTGCAGACAAAAAATATATGACAATCCAAGACAAAGCCTTATTATTTTAGAAAATGGTCAAAAGTTGGCACTAATCGAACTAATGTGGCATAAGATAAGAATTAAGCAAATGCAAATTCAAACAACAAAATGCTTGGGAACTTTAGAGTAGAACTTTATTTTTATTGAATCAACAATACCCGATTTGGATTTTACTTAAATACTGACTTATCTCTGAATTTTTATTTGATTTTGATAAATACTGACTGATCTGTCAAATTATTTTGACCTGTATATTACCTTTACTAATTTTTTCAAGAAGGGTACCTTTGTAAGGTTTGCCAGTAGAAATCTATATATCAGATGATCATTAAAACATCGGATTGGGGATTATGGACAACTGATATTATTTGAAAAAAGGAACAGATTCCTCTTAAACTAGATTTTCCATTAACACAATGCCTATGGCATCCATAAGTTTTGAGTGACGGTGGTTAATTGTGTTGGCCTTTAGTTGTCAGGCACATTTACATATTGTGTACACCTGCTATGAAGAAAAATTTATCTTGACCTCTTAGAAGATTCTCTTAACTACAGTTTAATAAAGAATAGTTTAATGAACTCGGGTACATGTTTTTTAGAGAATGTTTAAGTTGTCATATACTTGGTGTCCTACAGTAATACAATAAAGGTCTGGGATACAGATCTTACTCAACTGAGAATTTCAAGATTCAATAGATCAGCAACACAAGGGGTGATGGTGGGATGCAGCCCCTTCCATGATGCTTTTTTTACTTATATTTAACACATTTTACAGGTTTTTTTTTTCTGTTTGTCATAGAGAGGAAGAACATGACTGCTCTTTTATAGAGGAACAAAAGTTGACAAAATCCTTGGCACCAAGATCAGATTTAACCTGTCCCATTTGGTACATATAGAATTGCTCGCACCATTTTCAAAATAAATGCCAGCGTTATCAGTATAAGTGACTACTTATTGGTGGTAAAATAAATAGCAGGTGATCAATAGCAATAACAAATGCCTCATTTAACAGTGGCGCAGCCCAAGGTCATCATTTGTCCAATTATACCTTCCCTAGGCTCTTTGTGTACACTGCTAGCATAACTAAAATACGTGGTTTCACGTTTTGTTTAGTAGATATGCATATTCGAGAAATCATATTCTGTGCACACATGAGACTTCTGCTTATTTAAACCTGGGTCTCGGTATTATGTTTTACCCAAAACGTTGTTGATGGGGAGCGGCCAGTTACATACATGGTTTCCAGCAATTGACCCAAAGGTATCCAAGACTGCCTGCAATCCGTGAATACTAATCAGATGGATGCATGTGTATATTGAAAATTTCATTAACTCTACCAGTGTCACGTTTCAGGCTGAGTCAACAGCACTCCCCGGTGCCCCTTCGGTTGCAATGCGTCCAACGCGCGATGAAGCAACTGTTGACTTGAACTATTATTTTGTAATAACTTCAGGTATGCTCGTATATGAAAGGCCTTTTTACAAGGGACCTGAATCTAGCAGCTTATTACAATGCAGAGCGGTTCGTGCTAAATAGGTCGACTTCAGTTGCAATTAGCACTGAAAGAGTTTAAATGAAAAACAGGCATTATAAATCGTCCATGCATTAGATCCCGACAAGTCATGCACGGCACTCAGGAGAAGTCTGTCGTTAGATGCATCAAGCTCATGGAACGTAAATTGTCATTTGAATGACACAAAATGTCAATCCCGCTGAATGGTCCACGTTCATGGTCTCCTTCAGTGGCCACCATCACACTTTGAAAAAAATCCAAGGGGCTACTGAATGATCAATACATTGAGTTATCAAAAGCATAACTGATTATTTATTGCCATAAAGTGGTGAACTAGCTTGATATGTAGGCGATTAAATACAAAGCCACTGTTATTATTTCTTCTGTATGTGATTAAATGCAAAGCCACTGTTATTAGTTCTTGTTTTCCCTTTTGGAGTTTCCCTCTGCATAATTGTTAAATACTTATCAGCCCGACAACCAAGAATGGCAAGTCAAAGGACCCCAAAAAGGTTCACTGACTTAGCAATTTGACTGACAGGATATGGCCATAACATCACAGGCTTTAGGGAGTAATGTCGCATGCTTTCAGAATGATCTGTTTAATCCCATTCTTGAAAAGTGACCGACTTTGATCAATCTATCTTTAGTTATCTGCCTTGCCTTAAATCAAGGAAAGTGCTTGTGATTTTACTGATGCCTAGCCAGTCATAAAAGTGACACTTTGTACATGGCTCTACTTTGTACGGCCATTCTTCCTCCACAGGTTTTATTGTTTCAGATGTTTAACTAACCATTTGTAAAGTCACGTTTATGGTGACATGCAGTCACACTTGAGAAAATTTGTCAAGTTATTGTATCGTTTAGCCGATTTGTATCGGAGGAATGTGGCGATAATAGGGTTCTGAAAGTATATTTGTGGTAAATTTTAGCTGGTGAAGATTTAAAAAGTGGTCCGGACGATTCCGAGATTCGGCAAAGATGAACCATGATGTGGCGACCACAATGTTTTTTTCATTTATAAGCGATTTATAAAGCCTAAAGATAAGGAATTGTGTATTAGATAGTTGTGGTAAATATTATTTTCCTCAAGTACAAGTCCCAACCTTGTTTGTCTACATAGTTTTCCTCGTTCATGGTATGGTGCACGACGTCTGAAGCCATCAAATTAAATGTTACATTACAGTTATATTCAATATCAGTTGTCTTTGTTTAGGTATCACAACCAGTAATGTGGGTAGAATCCTAAATGCAAAAGACCACAGTGTGTTGCCCTGAAGAGTTATCATACACTGTGCGGTTGGTAGTTTGGTTGTAAATTTCCCAGTTCACTCAATGTACTAAATGGAACAAAACAAAAAACAAAACAAACAAACAAACAAAAACCAAAAAACAAAAACAAAAAACACTTGGGTAGTAGCACCTCCTGGCATGTGTGTATGGCACAATAGATTTTCTGTGTCGGCTTCATGATCGGATTTGCTCAGTATCCCATAAGAGTCACAAAAGCATCTCTGAAATCCCACTTTGGATCAATGCCCAACCTATGTGATGCTCATTAAAGATAATGTCGTACCTGGTTAAGAGCCTGTTCTTCCAGGCCAAATATCAGCGAAACATGCATTTCTACACAATAAACTTGTACACTAAATTGGCCACAATCATTTGCATCATTTGTCGGCACTAGGCATAAAACCTTTAAACAAAACCGATTTTTGAGTACAATTTTGGATACAAGATGTTCAAGATAAAATGCTCCAATGTATGCCATTTAGATCACAATACATGTATCTACAAAACTGCATCCTCTTTTTCACTCTTCTATACAAAAAATACAAAATGGTTAGTTTTATCAAAATGGATGAACTTCATTTTTGACAGACATCTTAAAAGAGCTCTCCAATACTTAGAATATTCCCGATACCCATTTGATCTAAAGAAATATTCAAGTAAATCAGTTTAAATTTGATCAAAAGCATATGATTAGTTTCAGAGAAATATCTGCATTCACTTGATGCTTAGGTCCAAATGCCTATCATCTTTAATCAAGTTTCAAAGGTTAACATGGTCCATCGACCGCCATGTTAGCAGTTAAGGCATTTTTATATTTTCTTCAGATTTCCTTGGAACTAAAACCACCAAACTTGGACACCTGATAAACAGTACATAGGTCAAACAATATATCCCAAAATCTTCACCAGAACAGTACCATTATTATCCAAAAATGGTTTCACATTACTTTAAACTGATACATGTTTTACGTGAGCTGGCATCTGCTAACTTGCAAATTTGCACAATTTCTCAAGTTAAAATCATATTAGCGTACGTAGTTCTTGTAGCTTTAACTTTACTGATGCATGCAAGAAGAACCAGCACTAAAGGTTAGAAGATATGCACAATGCTATGCAATAGACTGCCATGCACGTAAAACGTCTACCCAATCTGGGAAGCAGCACATATTTGTTTGATGGAATACTGCATTTTGTTTGGTTGTGTTGTGTATCATCAGAAAACAGATTAAATTGTAAGTGAAACCATTACATGTCAAAATTCTTTTGACAGCTTTACAACAAACTTGTACTCATAGTAAAATGAATATAGATTGACCCAAAGGGGAGCACCATTTAAACCCATTGGAATACCAATTGCCTGTTGTTACATGTAATGTCCAAAATTAACAAACAAATTATTAATAATAAAAATCAACAACTCAACGAATTTGTGATTTTAAGATTCACGCTGGCCATCCTTAATATCATTACCATGATGTGCATCTTTATAAGATATGATATTCTTTGAAGGTTAATTTCCTCACGTGTTCTATATATGAGGTATTTGATACATTTTTTTTCAATTCACAATGATGAATAGTTTTATATCAAGTTCACACCAAGAAGAAATCGGCTTAAACGGTATTTAATTATCAGTACCATCCAACAGCTCCAACAGAATCTTCGAATGAGATAAAATCCAAAACCTGTTAATATCGAAAGATGCTTCAATCTGACCACAATAAATAAACCAAAATTCCTGTACTTTCTTCAACTATTTAGACAAAAATCCGACAATTGTTAAGTAGAGAAAAAAAATGGAAGCTTCTATGAAACAGAAATGATGAGGATTTAAATGCACCTTTAGGAGGCAAGTGAATGTTGCGCAAATGGGCATGTACAAACAACAAAAACAAAAAAACAAAAAAACAAAAACAAAAAACAAAAAAAACAGGTCAAATGAAGATAAGGATTGTTGATATTTGTTTAAAATATTAGGCAGTGATTCATTTACGTTTTGTATGTGGGAGACCTTGAGTTGGTCAATGAACTGATCATATTCAAATGCAGACTGGCCATCCTTCATATCATAACGGAGATATGCATTTTAATGAGATATGACCATTCTTTGAAAGTTGTTTTTCTCACGTGTTTTATATATAAGTTACTTAATACATTCTTTTACTTTTTGGTATGTGGGGGACCTTGAGTTGGTCAACAGGCCTAATTTGTTAATTATGACCTTATAATAAAGTTGTCTACCTATGACAAGAAAAGTGCTGGATATTTCTTATCAGCAGGTGCCAAACAATATTGATCATGCATCTCTTGCAAGCACTGAACAACTTCTAGTTTTGTCAGAACAGGATGTAGTTATTGTTTGGCTGTTTTCTGTAATTGTCGCATTATGTTTGTAATGATATGCCCTCAAACACACAGAACGCATCATGTACATATTTTGCAAGAACGCAATTTCGGTATGTATCGTAAGTATAAAAAAACGGGAGCATCGCATAAAGCACCCTCTCTTGTTTGAAGATAGTGCTGGCACTGCCCACTGAGAGCCAAGAGTTCAAAATGTGAAAATCACCCGATTCAACTAGATCTCAGTGGCAGTATTCAACCAACTCAGAACAAAAAGTGCCATATGAATAGGTTACTGTCGTACTTGAATTGAGTTATTAATCCATGTACTGCAGCTGTATCAAGAATGTCTGGAAACTGGCCATTCCTTTCTGGAAGTTTGCAAAAAGTCTTATCAAAAGCGATTTCTGACATCTCCTTGGCTGCATCAGTGTGAAACCGAGTTGTAGTAAGACCATTGCGTTTCAATATCGTAGTTTTAAATCAGTCCAAGTCTAGAACCATCCAACATCTTGACAAGTCTATAAACATGGACATCACCAGACGCAACAGGAAGACTTAAAAAGCCATCAAGCAATACAGTATTCAATGAAATTGCAAAGAGGATAAGATGTCACATTAACAACGTATAAATTAGGACTATCATGAAAAATGGATGTTTGACACCAGATTTCAACAATGTTAAAAAAGCTGCACCACACATCTGAGTAGGCGGGAACTATCCATGATACAAAACCTTCAGTCATCAAACATACCAGGTCAAAATCCAGACGTTAAAGGTAGACATACCAACAACTTTATGATAACTGTATGAATAAGTCACCGAATACGAAATGCTGGTTTTGTCACAGCTGTCTGTGCAGGACAGGGATTCCGAGAATTTTGTGCATGTGTCCATTATCCACTCACTTCACTATGGCAAAGGCGTTTTGACTTTTTATCCTATTTAGTAACATCATTAATCATTCGGTGACATCACCAAATCATTTCACATTTACTCAATTTTTAATGATACTTTTGTGACATTTCTAAATTCACATTTACTCAATCCCCCCCCCCAAAAAAAAAATGCTGAAAATTAACAGTATTTTCTCAAATGTCATAAACCTGACACATTACGTTTACACACTGACTCAGGGTTGGCAGTGAAAAAGAGCTTAACTGTTTGAGGGGTAGGTGTCATCATGGAGTTTGTTTTACATTTCTGGTGCAGGATGTCCATTGCTGCAGTCCTTGTTAGGATTTCCCTCGGTTTGTGCAGGTGGTCTAGCTGCAACTGTTTATTTTACAATGACTGGGACTGAATATAATGCCTCAGTTTTCAGTTATACAAGGGCGGAGGTTTAACCGTGATAAGCTGTCCAGCTAGACAGGGTACATATTGGTTCAGGGGTAAGTCAAATTGTTCTTATCTGAGCCTGTACTATGCAAATTCAGTAATTATGGTTCGTTTGACAGGTATTCTTCTTTAATAATGAAGCTCTGCATTTATAAGCAAAACCTCACGTATTTAGCTCATTCATCGTTTTCCACGTTCGTATGTATTCATTATTTTGTGGGTTGTCTTTGCTGAATATTTAGCTTAGACAAGGAGCTACTCAGAGAGATATGTACGGGTAATAGGCTCCGAAACATGTTGAGTAGTTACCCGCTGAAGACCCTTTAATTTATATGGGCTGATACAGCCTATGTCAAAATTTTACAGAGGAACGTGTGCAATATGGGCAATAGTAATTCCAATTGTATATAGGTTAGACAGGGACAGGTTAGCTTATGTAAAGTAAAGAGTTCGGACTGCAGAATAGGGTAATGACTACTAGGAAGTGGTTCTGGGCTAAAAGACACAAATACAATATCGCTTAATGGTTTCATTTGCTATTATTTCTAAATTATATAGTTATACATTTTGATAATGTAGAGACATCCCTAAATAATATAACAATATTGGTAAATGATATAAAGAAACTACCAAGTAAGGTGCATATAGGGATATCGCTAAATGATCCAGCGATGTTACCAAGTGACTAAGCAAAATTTTTAATTACTTAATAGGTACTGTGCCTGTATAGTGATTGGTGCCAAGGATTGAGCATTTGGACTTGTAGGTTTGAGTGTTTTGTGTATTGACAATTGATAGCATACACTATTTTCACAGAATAATAACAAGTCCATTGACAATGGTAGAGAAGACGATAAGTTCGTTTCAGAATGCTTAGAGAGTTTGAAGCCATAGCACTTCCCATCACAACACAACCCACTTTGGACAAAAACATGACAGGAAGCAGAAACACACTCGGCAATGTCACTACATGATTTTCTTTTCAATATCGCCAAAAGATTTGCCTATCTCACTTTATAATTTAATGATGGCTCTAAATCATATTGCAATATCGCTGAGTCATTTGGCGATATTGGTGAACCATACACATTCAGGAGTATCACTAAATGAGTGATATCGTAAAAGAGGACTTAATGTCAAAATGGCTCTCTATACTTCACTTCTTTTTTTTTCACCATGGGCTATGAGAGCGAAATTTAATGCTAAATGTCAATTTGGTGACTTGTCCCCTTTTTAGTTAAATGGCGTGCTTGGTAAGATGGATATGTGTTCTTTGCAGTGCCAGCATTGTGTTTCGCTAGACAGGAGAGACCAAAAATGACCAAGGTTGTGATTGATCAACAGGCATCATGTGGTTACAATGCATTATTTTGTGTCAAATATAGGCCTGCTTGCTGCTGTGTTTTCTATGCTCACGTAGATGGGTGTGGTACCTCTGTGCATGAAAACAAAAATGCTCACAAGGTCTGTAACATTTATTGAAATATTTGATGTATATTGCTCAATTACTGTATGCATTTTAAGATTGCAAAGGGGATTGAGCAAAAACAGATACACCATGCCGCCAGAAAATCACTTGTTTCCATTTTCATAAAGTTTTTCACTTTGCCTTTCTTATCTCGAAACCTGAATCTCTGAAAAAAAAATTATATGCTTAAAAGGGACAAAAACTTGACCACGTTTTAGCTGGCCTGAGCGCGTGCATGTCTGTTGATAAACGTATGCTAAATAAATCAACCAGAGTGTGGATAACGTTCGGCTGCTTTCCACAACCCAGTGCAGTGGCAGCAGCAAGAACCAACTGCAACGTTTCTGGTGTGCCACTAGTAATACCTGTGTAAACTACTTGACAAGATCAGGACTACTGCTAAATTGGTTTATTGTGGTGACCAAATAGCAAGATAATAATGAAATTGATGAGCTCATGTTTTCCTTTTCTGTTAGTGAAGGGTTAAGCGGATAGACGATAATAGGTGCCAATTGTCAAAATGGCATCTGGCGAACAACCTGAGACTTAAAGTGAATGAAGACGATCCCACCATGGAGGACGAAAACTTGTTTCTTGCTTTTTTATCTAAGCTCATCCAATACATGGCCAACTTGATTAACAGTACCTTTTGGTGGCAAAATAAGCGCAACGATTCGAGAAATTCCCACTCACATGACATTGCTGCACCGCCTGGCTATAAATAAATATGCACTTAAACAAAAGACATTATGTTCAGTGTGAATACTAATGCGCTCTTTCAAATTTATAATAGAATGAAATGTTTTTTTTATTCATACCACTTTGAAAGTGTACAGCTTCTGTGAGTGCCTCGACGGACTTGGGGAATGGATAAGTGACCCAATGCACGCAGAAAGTGTGAATTGGATGGAATTTGTGGCGCATGCCTCTGCTTTTACCTGGTCTTTCATCTGAAATGTGTGTACCATGTTCAGAATACGCGTGATAAATGTGCTGAACAGCGGCATTTAAATATTAACCTCGAAGCAAATTTGCATAAAGTATACACCCCCTGCAGTTGATACCGTCTGTGGCCTATGTGGAGAGGGCCGCCACATTTCAGATATCCAGACTTATCCACTGCTCATGGGAGCGTATCAAAGTACACTGTGGCTAACCGATCTGGTTTTGAGAAAAAGACGGATTTGAAATTTTGAATAGCATTAGCAATATATGACAATTGCATCACTGTTGATTTTGTAAATGACTGCAAAATGGCTCTGCACATTGCTCTTTATTGGTCGATCAGCCATGTAAAATGTGTATGTCATCAATCGGTCGCGTTACCGCCGCACCCCAGTCACGAAATTTAATTTTTTGGTCGCAATTGCTGTAAGAAATCATGTATAAAGCAAGGGGGGGGGGTTACATATCTCTCAAAGTAAAATTATAGATAAGGCCCTATTATATGAATGGCAAAACCCGGGAAAGGATGACAATATGTATGGTCCACTTTGCCACAAGAAAGGCCCAAATCAGTGGAGCAAAGAGAGAAATAGGCTTGGTGTATAATTAATAACACTCCTGACAATCTTACATCCACTTACCTAAGTCAAAGCCACGAATAATTAACTGCGCCCTAACTGATCCATCCCTTATTTAAATTTAGTTTTGAGAGAATAGGAAACTTCCTTACCCGCAAAACAGACTCACTTAGCTTCATTGTTAGATGGCCCCTGAAGTGCATGTTGAGTGCATGTGGCTCTGTCAGTTTGTAAGCAAACACAGTTTTTTTTTCTTTGGCAGACAAGAAATTATTACCCATTTGTCCAAAATGTAACATCACCGGCTTGGTCATATATAATAATAAAATAATAAGCAAAATATAATATGACAAAAGCGACGATACCAAGCAAGGCATATTGCTCTCAGCATTGAGCTTAGTAGTAGCGGTCAGCCTGTCATTTTCAGAGAAAGATAGGAGAGGGATGGACAGAATAGCATCCAACTGAAGATTCAACTTGCCTAGAATGGCAATTGTAAAATGTAATTTTTGAAAATCAACAAAATAAAATAACATTAGAAAAAAAATGCAGCACTCCACCACCTTCTCCACGTATTTTCTTTTATCCATAGCTTCCTGTTTCCTTAAATTTCGGTTTTCATCCCTGATTGTATTTTGTCAAAATATTTGCCAGTATGATCAAAAGCAGTCCAAGGAAATAAATGGCCGAAGCCCCGTCCACGCTGTTAATAAATACATATTGCCTTCTGAGTCAAGATGAGCAGAAATGAGGGAACAACTCCTGGCCATCGAGTACTTTCGTCACTGAAGCAAACTGTGGAAATGTGAGCCCATCCTGTTCAAGAAGCGCCATCTGCAAACATGTTTCTGAGGTCAAGGTCAATCTAAGGTATACCAGTGTACTAAACCATTACGGCTTAAGAGATTTTTAAGCACTCTATTTTCCCTATTTTCACTGACTAAGTATGTGGGCACTTGCTGTACTAATTTTACCAAACTTCATGTATATTTTACTGCAATTGATATTTCCTGAGACTATCGATGCATGCATAGATTACACTCTAAACATGAATGAAAAGTCAGTCACAGTATTATAAAAAAAAACATGTCAGTTTGACTAGGTTCCCCAGCTCTAAACTTAAGCTTTATGGCTAACGTGTATTAATATCATGGACATTAGTGTCTGTTTAATGATCAAGAATTGGACTTTCTTGGACAGTAGCTCATATCATGATTTCTGTAGTGGTGCAGGCCGACACTTTTCAGTCGTCTGAAAAGAGCTTTCTTAAGCTTATTCTTCATGCAAAGTCCCAAGTATATGTGCCACAAAAGATTTTAAAAGTATTGGGTCCACAATTAAACCGTCCAAGGGCAAATCTATCTATCTATCTATCTATCTATCTATCTATCTATCTATCTATCTATCTATCTATCTATCTATCTATCTATCTATCTATCTATCTATCTATCTATCTATCTATCTATCTATCTATATATATATATATATATATATATATATATATATATATATATATATATATATATATATCAGTGTGCCAATAGGAACCTGTATGTGAGAGCCGGTGGTTGCTAGCGCCCTTGTACTGGAAGGAGTGTGGTGGGGAGTGAAGAAGGAAATTGAATATAAATTTCTGATGCTTTGGTGTACTCAAATACCAAATAAACTGAAACAGAATAAATACAAAGACACATAAACCAAATTATCTGTCAATATTCAAGTTACGAGAATATATGTGTAATCATTCAGATTGAGATCATTCCTACTTCAAACACATATAAAGAACGTCACTTCAATATTCGGCAAGAACTTTGGAAACGTTAAAAGGTGCCTCTTTCAAATTTGTATTGGCGTCAAAATATTGTGGCACTGTAGCAGCATTACTTAGGCATTGGGAATTTTGGCACACCAGGAAAACCTGCCGCTCTGTTTTTAGCCTGGGGCCACAATTGTAGAGACGACATTGACTAGGGATACTCGACTATCTCCCTGTTTCTATTTTACGTGTGCGTGAACCCAATTATTATCTCGAGCATGAGATTCTGGTCTACTAAAGAGGACATCGTCATTGGCAGATTCATAATTACAGTCACAAAAAAAATTATATCTTGGCACTCTCATCCTAATGGTCCAGCTGCAAAACAGGTCAGAAACATGTATGAAAGAACACGTCCTTCCTCAAAAAAAACAAAAATATAATAATAATAATAATAATAATAATAATAATAATGATGATGATGATGATGATGATGATGATGATGATGATGATGATGATGATGATGATGATGATGATGATGATGATGATGATGATGATAATAATAATAATAATATATATTTTTCCCAGGGTTGTGCTACTCTATTCACCGCGTTATACAGGCTGGTGTGTACCTGGAGTTTGAGTGTAGTATCCCGATCAACACTTTGTCCATTAGGGAACTAACTATTTTAGATACATCGATAACCTTTTTAGGTAATTTCCTATGCATTTATTTCTTTTACGAATATTTGAAAAGAACTTTTGAATGTTTATTGTAGATAAGACTGATGGGATCCAGTAAGCCGAGTTCCAAGCGCAAAGGAACTCCAGGTGTTTGCTGCCTCACACAAAGTAGGTCTTTCACTAATGATACATGTGTTGTGTTGGTGAAATGCAGGTCATAACTCAGCCGTGATTCGCATCCATAGATAATAGCTGCGTTTACATCACTTGGTGACACAAATCCCTTGATTTTAAAAAATGCATCGTTATTTTTTCGCGAGGAAGGACATATACTTTAATACATGTGTTGTTCCAATTTCAATGTGGCCTCTAACCTGTTTTCCAGCCAGACCATAAAGGATGGGAGTGGCAAGATATACATACTTCTTGGTGGAAAAAATCATGAACCCGTCCAGGACTATGTCCTCTTTATCTTCTGTATTGATGAATAAACACTTAGATTTAGTAGGATGGATCACCATATCTAATGACTCTGTGCATTTTTTGTGTTGCAACTCTTGTTGTTTTTACCGTGAGGTGGCAAAGACCGCAGTGTCATCCATCAGGAATAGACAATGAAGCATCTCTATTCACCCATCTCTTCCCATTTTATTGACTGCAGGCGCAATGGCTGGGTTTATGGAATACATGAAGACAGGGCAGCTCAGAGATTCACCTTGTTGGACCCGCTTGTAGGAGTGAAGCCTTCTTCTACATTTTTCCCGAGCTGTTCTGCAGTGAACGTCACGGTGCTTTAAAAACATAAACTTGCCTAAATCAAAAATTCTTTTGACTTATCTTGTTTGATCCTTGGATAGTCTACAGACGTGTAATATAGCTGTTGCTTTGCTTCCCTCGCTATGTAAATTAATACTTTCCACACATGGGCCCCTTAGTGAAAAACTGTCCGGTAACTCTCCAGTGTTAGAAGTAGGAAAACCACAAAAATATTCACTTCCGGCAACAAAGAACGATAATTTGCGCATGTAAACTTGCCTAAATATATATATATATATATATATATATATATATATATATATATATATATATATATATATATATATATATATATATATATATCAGAATTAACGTGTATTGTCACAAAATATATGACAAATGACTGATAATTCATAAATTAATAGATATCAAGGTTAGAAACAGGTTTAAGGAAAATACCAACATGCACCTCCAACACAAGAGAGTGCCGAACAATTGAGCATTAGGGGGCGCATGTGTGTTCACTGTCAATATTATTTCTTCACTGCTGTGTTCTGCTGTGGCATCTGCTTCTTCCTCTTTTGGGTGATACCATAGTTTAAAGTAGCTTGCGAGTACCATGTCATAGAGTTTTGGGAACACTGATCATTAGGGCACATACAGTCTCCTCTTTTGAAAATTTAGAAACAATTAGCTACCGACACAGTTGATAGGTATTCGTCCAAAAAAAAAACGTTCATGATTGGCTGACACTGATGGGTTATTATGATCAAACAATAATAATTCAACAATTTCATGACCCCTGGCGAAAACACCGTCCAGGCTGGGGATGTATTCATACATACCTGCAGGCAGGCAAAGAGTCAGACAGGCAGACAGAGGGACCAGAAGGGAATTAAATCTGCCTGGCTAAGCTGTTTTTGGAGAAGTCAAAAGTATGAAATTGTTGAAGAATGCAGGTTTGACGACAGAGAGATGTTGACGGACGGAAAAATATTAGAAACAGTACACTAAGCCAGGTGACACAAAAAATGCAGCATGACGTGATGGCAATAATATGAAATACATGACCTAGGTGTATCCTTTACACGATATTAAAGCACCTGGCTAAATATTTCCTGGGAGGACGTCAATAGATAGATAGATAGATAGATAGATAGATAGATAGATAGATAGATAGATAGATAGATAGATAGATAGATAGATAGATAGATAGATAGATAGATAGATAGATAGATAGATAGATAGATAAATAAGTAAATAAATAAATAACTTAAAATTTCTTAAAAAGTAGAACATGCTTTATCATTTCCTTCACAAACGTGCAGTAGATTCGATTAGAAAAATTCAAGGTGCAAAATCAAAGCAATCCTTACCACCCACAGTTTTCTAGGAAGTTGAAAACATAAGTGGTCTGACACGGACAGATGGAAGATAGATGCCAGCAGAGTTCACAAGATTTGCTGACTGACAAGTCGGGGTCTAAAGGCCCCAACATCCGGCGAATAACGAATACACATATTTCATAGCTTGACACAGAGTGACCATTCTTGAGCCAGCAGCCTTCAGAGCCATGCACCCAGGTAAAAATGGCAGTGGTGCACATGTGCTGCATCGAATGACTATAAATCCCCCCCCCCCCAAAAAAAACCTGATAGGTAACATTGTAGTATAAAAACTCTGCACCCAGAATCCAGCATTACCGAGATGTAAGGCAACAGGTCAGTTTGACCTTTCGAGGTCAAAAATAACAACACTTAAAGAACACCATAAGCACTGTCCTTCAAGTGTTTTATAAAATCCATTGGTCTTGTAGATTTATCAAGAAATAATACAGTATGTCGGATTTACTGTTATCCCAGTCGTCAGAATGCCAACACAAACACACACTTTTACCGATTTGTCATCAATTTGATAATTCGTAAAAAAAAAAAAGAAAGAAAGAAAGAAAATGAAAATTACAGAGACACTAAAAACGGTTAAATTAACTTAATGTAAGCATGTGACCAGAGATTGGTATATCATATATTTATGTATGAAATACAACGGCACAGGTATGAGACTGAGATGCACAAGGTAGCATGGTGTTTGAAAATGAATGCTTCCGAAACGTGACTTTGACGGTCTCCAATGACGGAGGAAAACGAATGACTTTTGTTACTTTAGTTGGGTGCCTTTCTATTAATTATGATGTTTTTCTAGAATGGGGCTTAATGCCCACCAACATTAATGTAATACGGAAAAGGTATTTTTTCAAAAGGTTGTCACCAAAAGTAAGGCACGAGAGGGAATTGCACCAGTGCACACCATGCTGCCACTCTATACCATGTCCCATGCAGCAGTTTTCATGCTTTATATTAGAAAAGGGGCCAGACACGAATTCCATTCGCACGACTTCTTTCCCTATACAACATTTTGGATGCAGAAGAAACTGCATGGTTTTTTTTTTCAAACATCTCTCTATGGATAGCAAAAATTCTATGAACTTTTGTTTACTTTCATCAATCACTCCTGTAAATTTGACACCCAAAATACAATTTGCTTGTGTATTGTTAAGTTTGACTGCATATACGCAAAGCATATTTTTGCTGTAACCGATTAGAGGCTGAGTTGGGATACCAAGGTGCTGAAGAATTACGGTTTCGTTTTTCAGGCTCATCGGTTTTCGGATAACTTTGTATATTTTTTAAGGAAATTTTGGCACCCTATACAGTAACGACCTTGGGGTCGCTGCTTGACAAAACCTAAAAAGTGTTTTAATCCAAA
Organism: Hermodice carunculata; assembly: GCA_964020975.1. NCBI lineage: Eukaryota > Metazoa > Annelida > Polychaeta > Eunicida > Amphinomidae > Hermodice > Hermodice carunculata. The sequence continues at coordinate 52,333,156 of OZ026618.1, read as the reverse complement.
GCTTTTATGCTGAGGGGCAAGTTGCATACGGACGAGGTAGACCCGAGCTAAAAAAATCTTGCCTTCTTGGCTTGTTTTTCAATGTTTGTGCTTTATTCTTTCTTGTATATATGCTTTTATACCTTGAGTGTGTTTGACACACCATGAGTATTGCCACGCTCTTGGTGAACCCAATGAAACGGGGTAGATTTACCATTAAATTCTATGATTGCCATAACAAAGCTCATTTAAATTCGATTAATAAATTGCGAGAACGGAAAACTGTGTAGCTTTCTGATCATGCATGAATGACGTGTTAAGATGCTGGTATTGTCTTAATTTTTTTGGATCTACTATAATTGACCATTGAGTGTAGCTCCTTCTACCATGGTATCCTCTAATTGATTGGAAGTTGAAACAGATTTCCAGTTTTAATTTGAAAACATTACAAAGTACAGGGATATAGCACGTCTGTGGTAGAGGTGCATGAGACCAGACACGAAGTAGATTATTATTATTATTATTATTATTATTATTATTATTATTATTATTATTATTATTATTATTATTATTATTATTATTATTTAATATTATAATTATTATTATTATTATTATTATTATTATTATTATTATTATTATTATTATTATTATTATGCAACCAATAACCATTCGTATCCAAATTTTCAAATCAGAGATTGTCTTCCTTGTTGAAATGTGCAAAACTATGCATATGTGTGCTCTAATTACTGTGCAAAGCACCAGCATATCTTGGTGGTTTGCTTTTTACACCATAGAAAATTTCGACACATCCTGTTCCCTCACATCACAATTTATGTCTTTCAACAACGTGCCATATTTTGCTCTTGGAATAACTTTCATGGTTCCATGATCTTTTACAATAGGTAAATGCAACTTTTCTGAAAACATTCCGAACTACATGTCATCAAAAGTTTGTTTTTTTTACAAATATCTGAATTACCATATCTATCAATCCTGCTTTGATTTGATTCTGCGCAAGGGGTATTTTGTTGTGACAGAAATAACTACAATTCCTAGCAAATCCCTTTACCAGTTGTCTACCTCTTGCCCTGGCAACATTCAACACAAAGTAAAAAACAATTGGTATAGATATCCAGAAATCCTGCCCCGGCATAATGACATTGTCGTCATACATCTGCAAAATGGTATTTTATTTTCCGCATGATGAATTGATAAAGCACGTTTACGTTTCTGCATGAATTAGGTTGTAATTTGTAAATAATCTGGCTGTGTTTCAACATGCCCTTTTATTGCTATTTTAGGAGTTATCATCTTAGGAACTTTGAAGCAAAATTTTTAATGTGACCCCCCCGGCTTTCTTATCAGCAGCTGATATGTGTGCCTTGATATCACGACCGTCAGGTGTGGTTCTAATCGATTTCAGATCTGCTGTCACACAGACAGCACAACTCAGCCCTCAGTTAATAACAGGAATTTAAAAGATAGGGCAGCAAATGAATACTGGACCACGCATCAACAATTTTGACGTCATGTCAATTCTATGCACAAGCAATTCACGGAAAACGTTAAAGGGTGTAAAAGAAGTGACACGTTTTCAACCTAACACGCTTTGCTGATTTAAAATAAAAATAATAAATTGGACAAAATATGTTATTTTTCCTGACACAGATATGTATGGAGATTGATATGACATTATATAATCTATGATTAGAAAGCAAATTTTTGGAGCAGCCATGACTCACGACGTCAAGAAATGCCAGACAATATTACATGAAAAATAGACGATACTTTGGAATATCATTGTCTCAATTTGCTGTCAGTATTTCATGTCCCGGGATGCTTCGCTGGAATATATAAAATGTCTGATTATGCAACAGCATGCTTTCAATTTCAGGGGGACATCATGAATCGCACTGGTCCACAAGGACATGATCCTTGCATCCCATGTTGGCAGTTTGGTGGAGACACACATGACCCACAACATTGCACGGAATGGGCCTCTGCTTAGCATTTGCCAACGACTTGTCAATGGTGCCAGAAAGAAACAATAACAACTTTTAAGTCACGGGTAACAGTAATTAAGCCAGCTCATTTTCAAAATTTATGAACAAATATTCGTATTTTGAAACAAACTATCTTACCGTGTGGTTATATTTCATTCCAATAAAAATTATGGATGCCATATACAAAGATACGGTTGCTTTACGAGTATCTATTACTCGAATATCATCAAGGTAAACGAATACATTAAATTCCCTTTCTGTTTCCATGCTAACGAGGTGCTTTTTATCGATTGAGCACGTCGATTGTGCATCATTCCAGCTCACGCCCCTATAATGTGGTATAACCATATGATATGATGATTGTCTAGTCTGAATGTGTACCAGGGTGTGCCTGATGAAGACATCGAGTAGGCCTTTTTTAGCGACCATGTTCTTCTTTGAGAAATTCATATGTATGAAACACTTAGCGAGAAGAAAAGTATTGAAATGCAAAACAATATCAAAGTTTGTTATTTCCTTTTGGTGACCGCTCAGTGTTTGGCAAAATATGCCCTGGACGTTGTTCCATCTAACATTTACTAGTGGGTCTGAAGAATATTGGCTATATAGTTGCCATGCATCTAAAACATCTGGCTTGTTTTCCGCTCGGGGTAATTGTGAAAACCGCTGAATTGTTATTGAAAATGTCCACACACAGGTTTGCCAAAGACACATGTTTATTTCATAGTCCTTTTTTGGCCAATAGGGATTCAGTACGAACTTGGCCAGGCGAGTGAATCTAATTAAAGTGATGGTAAAACATGTAGTTATGTGTCGTAACATTTGTTTAATGTTTATAGGATTTCTCCGAAAATCAGTCACATCACGATCTTGGAAAATACGAGTTATGTTCATACACTTCTGATCAATACCCCGAAACAATACTTTATAGGCTACATGATCCACTGTGTGCTTCCAAAAATACCTAATTGGGTCGTAAGCAGGTCTAAGACTGATGCGTATACTGGTTGTTATACATGTAGGGTTATTTTCTAAGAGCAGTATCTCCTTGGTATCACGATTCGTCACTTTTAGTTGAAGCTGATCGTTATTTGTTGGTCCATCTAAATTGTGAAACCGCTTGTATTTTATGGTAAAAATACTGTTTGCGTATCCTTTCAACCAACAACTACAACTCCTTATTTTCGGGAATGGAATATCAGACGCCATGTAATATAAAAATATACACTGTCCTTGTTTTCTTGTCACTATATACCAATTACTACAACGTTTAATATTAATTCCAGGCCAAGAAATAATTTGATATCTAGTCATTGCACACATATTTGGTAAGCCCTGACAATAAGTTCCGGTTATATAAAATGAAACTGATAATTGTCCCAGTGGGCTATAAAGATATAGCGCAATCAAAATATGTGAGCTAGGACCTGAGAAGGGGAAGCCATGTAGATGCTTAGTGCTGCAATATTGACCAATTAATTGTAAATCATTATACCAGGATACCATTATAGCAAACCCGTAATAACGACAATGGTTGACAGAAATGTTGTGATATACCCCTAAAACCTGAATCTTGGGGAATATATTGGTGGGAGCTGTTATGATGCAAAAGCAAATTTGAAAAGAATAGACCTGTATATTTGCTAAACTTAAGGAGACATTTATTTTCATGCTAATGTTGAGCAAGCGAATACTTTTAGTAGAATTGCACCGTGCACCTGTCGTAAACCATTCAGAGGTATCAAGTATAATGGTTTTGTAATCGATTATCAGCTGTGAAGAATGGTTAGTATTCATTGGAAGTTTAACCTCAACCGAAAAGCAAGGGCCAGATGAAATGTAAGGAGTAATTGATTTCCTAGGAACGCGTTTACCGGTTTTGGCTATCTTCGGACCATCATAGACAGATACAAAATAATAAGTGTTATTTATAGAAGACTGATTTATTCTAATATGAATCGTGTTGAGCAGAGATGTCTGCAAATCAACCCAGTATATTTGTGTATTACAATGTCTGACCTGGCAATTTATGTGTTGCTTGTATATGGAATTTAATACATGATATGCATCTGGAACCCATAAATGCTTGTGCCCAGCTACATGGGGAACATTCAGCATCACACCTTCATATTCAATTAGTATGACTATTGGGACTGATCCTCCATTCGATTGTAACTGTAAGAGCAAAATATAGGAACTAAATACATGTTTGGATTGAACAATCATGCCACAATATTTTCTTGCTTGGTTTATATTGAAATCAACCATTTTCAAGAAATTACTTATGCACTCGTAATCGTGAATAAAAATAGACAGACGACGGAATTTCACAAGGATTTTAAATTTATGGAGCACCTGAATAATCCACTGACAGTGAGCAACTTTTATGTTTGGAAGCGTTTTTTCCATAAGTCCACAAAGCCGTAGATATGATTTATGTGCATTGCCTATATACGTTTTTAGATGGAAGTTTTCCTGTTTAGATATGCAATTTTGCACAATAGGTAAATACCGTATATCTGACAGTGCATTTTGAAGGCATCGACTCTGATTCATGGTTACAAGTTTTTCGTAAACGGGAAAACAAAGAAATTCGAGAACATCATACATATGTGACACAACATGTTTAGACACATGCTGATAAAGGATAACAAAATGTAGATTCACCTTCGAATCAAATCGTTTTTTAACTTTAATGCAAACATGGGAACCAACGCTTAAAAAAGTAAAAGGCATTTTGGGTATGAAAATGGTAGTTGATGGTACATTTCTGCATGTCAAGTTATCATAAATCAACAAAAGCTTCCGTCTGGGTAGAATGATATGCCGTATTATTCTAAGAATAACTTTTATCGTGAGTAGAATTTGGAGTCCAGGTACTGCATTCATCGTGATAAATATTTCTGCCATTAAACTCTTCTGCCCTAACCATATCATGCCACATATTTTCCCAGACAAGTGTGGAGTCTTATCATTTGTGATGCCTACTTTTTGATACCTAGCTGGTAAACATCCTGCAAAATGCTGGTCATATTTGTTTCCCAGGCACCAAACTTGTGAGCAAAGATTAAAATAGCCCTTTATACAAGCAATAATTATCTTTATTAAATTTCCATTCATGAGTTGAAACATGACACTGGTGTTTGACAACAAAGAAGTTGAAATACTTTGTTGATATAAACGCAAATAAGTGTTGTCACTTTTAGTTGTTAAAAAGCAAAAAGACAAACAAAGCCAAAACCTGATATTCATTACTGCATTAACGATGCAAAACACTATTTCTTGAACTGTTCCTCTATTTTATAGACTTACCGTTACAGGTGACATATACATGAAGTCCATGATATGAATGTGAACACAGGTGACGATATTTTTTTTACGGTAAAGCTACATATTCCAGCCATGAGCAGTTCATGTGATAAAGAAAATGCTCTGGTTATTTGTTATATTTAGTAGGACCCACACGATGAAGAAACACGCTTCATACGAGGATAAAAAGAAAATTATAATTGTAAAATAAACATAGAATATTTACCTTGCAAATACAGAAAGTACGGTTAGGTCTTTATGTCCGAATTTAGTTTTAAATGAACATAGTATGATTGTTATCATGTGAGGTACATTATATACATGGACGAAACAAACATAACTACATTACGTTTTTCACAAATTTTGGAACGTTTAGTCAGATTGATAAAGTGTACGACACATGTCATGTTGATGGCGTGCAACTGACTTTGGACAAAGTGGCCAGAAGTTGCAACACATCGAGCTAACAGAATCCAAACGTTTAAACCCGATCTTAAACAGCATTTCCGTAAAATCACGGGACGCCATAATCGAATTCTCAGGGCATAACGTATAAATTGAGTGAATGTGCTACATACGTGACTTAAGTCAGATTTCTCACTATGAAGGTCAGCACCTGTGTAAATTGATTCTCCCACATTTGAAATGCAATCTGGGTAATTACATACAGTTGATAGGCTTAAATAACAAACGCTTCCATCTCATGGTAGATCAGCGGATTTTAAAATCGATACTTTACCTCAGAAAAAGAACTTATATCACCACAGACAATTGAAGATGTCAAGGTATTTGCCAAGAGAACACAGATACGTATACTAAGGACAGCTGCATCAACGATTTTTAAGCTTTCGCTCGTGATATCACTCTATACGATAGCTGGCCAAACAACAACAGCAACAACAACATGTGTCTCACACATGTAAGTCATTTTCCGGGCGGTAAAATGATTTAAAAGGTTGATAGATTCACGTTCACTGTATATTTTTTCCTTGGGCATTTGTACAATGGGCGATGTGTTCGAGGGCTCTGTGCTAGATTCAATTTATTTTTAGTTATTGTTTGGCCGTCGCGGTCTCATGGGGCTTTTGTTAAGGGGTCAGTTTGCTTGTTTGAACTTTGTAATTGTCTGTATGCCCTGGTGAAGTTAATTGTGTGTTTAGTGTCCATACTAGGTAATGTTTCTAGTTTTACTGGGTGAGATTCTCCTATTTGGTAATACTAAATGAATCACAGGTCAGGTGGATGCAGATTTGATTTGTGATTGGATGTTTGATTTTCTTGTTGAACTTTAGGTGATATTTAAAGTCGAGATTGGCATGCTCGGCACCCCGCGGTCGCAGTCTGTAGAAAGGTTAATATTGTTCAAGAGAGACAAAAGCGTAGCAATGTGGTACAAATTGCTACTTCTACTGTTGAGTTTTTTAACCCAGGCGTCAAGGGTTCCATCGTGTAAGTACGGCTATTGATGAATTTGCCTATTTTAATAGTTTATCGTTACATATGTGGTTTCTCGTTGAAATTAGGTATGGTCACTGGCTGTCATTGTATCTGTTTTTTCTAGTGTCCATGAGAATGCCCGTTGTCAGCGTAAGGCGTTCACTTTTTGCGACCAAAGTCCTTGGAGAGCCAAAGTTTCAGTGAGCGTTTTATTATTTGAGATGAAAACAAATTTAGTAGATAAATATGTGCGCTTCTCTAAAATGCATTTTGTTTCTATATGTAGATTTCCATGGTGCATTTATAGTAAGTCAGCTGTCGCTGAATAGTCTATAAAGACATGTGAATTCAGGCTCGTAATATTAGTTTATTCTATATTCACCAGGGTGCACTTTTAAAAGAGCGTTAATATATTTGTGTTCTCAAGTATTCGTGCTTATTAGTAAGATTTAACGCTGAAGTGCAATTTTTTTTTATTTGCGAAGCGCTGAGCCTTGTAATAGTTTTATGTTTAACTTAAAATGTATGACAAGGTATATGTTTAATAGAATTCTTGTGAAAGATAAATGTATTGTTACACATAAAAATTTGCTTGATTTAAAGGGTATCGAAATGTCTCTATATATATGTAAACTTAGTATAGGTGTAAAATAAAAGTGATAGGTATGACGTTAAGTGCGTATTAAAAGTCAATGTGCAGATATATATCGATGTACATTAAAAGGTAAATGGGCATATAAGGTTATACGCGCCTATAAGGTTAGTACAGCGATAAAATGTCCTATACTGGAGACTGGGGGTTTTCTTTGTTTTTTGTACTGATTATGTAAAATAATTGCAGTGTATGTCTAGAGAACTGTGTGTGCAAGCGTTTGCGTGGTCTACCGCTCTGCATTCCATGTTATGTGTGTGGCCGTCAAGAGTAAATAAAGACCTTTCTCTGGGACGTGTTGTCGGTTGTTAATGCAGATGTATGGACACTGTATAATGGATGTGTGGAAGCTTTATAATTGACAATATATGGCGCAAATGAAGTTCCTTCTGTCTCCTTAAAATATTATCAGCATTGTAACATACTTTTTATTTATACATCTTGGTCACCCTTAGCATATTGTACATGATCTGGAAAACTATCGAAATGAACATTAATAAATCTGTTTCATATGTGTTGTACAATGCTCACTGTCTGATACTATGTTTATAAATCTAAAGCCTATGTATGAAACATGAAACAGGTACTGCGTACACAATTGCTTTTTCCTACCGATATATTTCTATTTTTCTCCTCCTTTCAAAAATTCCACACAGTAACATGTACGAACGGATTTTTTTCCTTTGACATCTTTTTTTTAAAAGTACAATATCTAATCACCTGTCGCTAAAAAAAGAGTAAGAGTAGATTTTGCCTAATCTTCCATCGAGATGAACTTATTTCCCACCTAAGTTTTGCCCACTTTTTGCCGACAGAGAGATGTCAGCAGCAAGTAACTGAAGAAATTTATGATATGCAAATCGTTTGCGATATTCAAACTATCGTTTTGTATTATCATCCCTCTGTTAAAGTATTTTATTTCAATATATAATTACCATGTTTTATAATATACAGAATGATACTGGCTACTCCATGATAGATGAAAAAAATCAATTTCTAGATAAAAATGTCAAGCAAAAGTTGCAAAAAAAATAAAATTGTTCCATACCAGGTTTATAGATATAAGAAGATGATATGTCAACTGGTAATATGATTTGATGTTTTCATTTCGGATATTAAATTTATCCTTAACATATTTCACATTATTTAGCCATTTGACCAAGCTCAGGGCACATACTCACCACCTTTAATGAGAATCTGGGTGACTGCTTCAGATAAGTCAAAATGTAATATACCATTGCATTCCCAGTTGACTTACATTGTAGACAATAGGGATAGAAAAGCCACCTGACAAGTGCCAGAATTGAAAAAAAAATAGGAGTGAGAAGCCCCCCCCCCAAAAGGTAAACACACTCAAAAATGTGTACAATTATAGAAACAAACAAAAACAAAACCCACAGAGCCGCCAGCTGTTTAAATTAAGGTGCAGGTGTCAACAGACGTGTCCCTATTTTATTTCGAACCTATTGGCCAAGACTTTTTGGAGATTTTGTTTAAAATTTTGCCATAAAGGAAACAGGAAATTTATAAAAGAAAATAAAAAATCAATGAATTATTTGAACACAACTAAAAGAGACCCTCCCAAGGTATATTCCCAGCAAGTTTTAACTTAATCTTGCCAACCTTATTGCAAAACACAAAATGAAAATTACCTTTGCAACCGTCATGGACTTGTATTGTTATCAATAGGATAAGATACATCAACCGACCAGTACACGAATTTCAAAGCAAACAAAAAACCAAACAAAAAAAAAAAAAAAACAAACCAAAAAAACAAACAAACAAACAAACAAACAAAAAAAAAAAAAAAAAAAAAAAACAAACGAACAAAAAACAAACAAAAACAAACAAACAAATAACAAACAAAAACAAAAAAAAAAAACCCAAAAAAATGTACAAATCAGGAATCTGCAAGATCACAACCTGAAGAAGAAGTTGCATTCCTTCACAATGTTTGTTTACATCAATTTTCAGCACAATTTGAGAGAAAGTTTTTGAGAAGAAGTCAAAAGTGGTAAAATTTTACAAAAATTGTTCAATCATAGGAAAAGTCGCCACCTGTGGCGCAAGTTAATGTCTAGATCTCCCCCCCCCCCCTCCCGAGTCAGTATCAATCCTCAACCAATTAACTAGGTGGTACTGCGGATTTTTTAAACATTATGTCAAAGATGAAAAAAATAACTTGGCAAATCCATGTAAACAAACTTTATAGCAACCAAGCTAGTGTACATTCCAACCAAGTTTGAGATAAACCCGGTTCACTGTTTTGGACGAAAAGTCCTGGATGTCAATTGTGGATGACAGATGGCAGTCGAAAGAAGATGGCCAAAGAGCCAACACATAACCTGACTGAGAAGAAAGCAGAGGAAAATATTTTACAAATAAAAAGACTATTGGAACGTAATCAATTGCACAAATTTCGTAGAGATGTACCAAAGTATATACCCATCAAGCTTTAAGTGAATCTGGGTGCCGTTGAAAACAATGAAAACACAAAAAAATTTTAAGGGAAAGAAAAAAAAAGGCGCATCGCCTGTTTAAGAAAGTAATTTTTTAAGAAAAAATGTGTTGGGATAGTGTCATATTTCCAAAATGATAGGATTCAATACTCGAGCAATATTCCAGTGATGTAGTGGTGGTTGGTCTGATTGCAAAGCAAAATCTATAATTCTAAAATTTACTCGCACAAGCGGAAGATAGTTCAATTCGTACGTTATATCACTATCTATTATGAATGCTGCAGATGACCATTTTGGTCATTACAGAATGGAGTACATCAGTACAGGCAACAAGTGAGTCAGTGGATTTTTCGTCAGATAGGCAGCCCAAAAACACAGAATATCGAATTTCTTAAAACTAGTCCTTCAATTCGGGAATTCCTTGCGTCATCCGTACAAAAACTATACAACAGATAAATCAACAACTTTCCTCGGTATTTTTGTGTGCAATGAACTTAAAAGACACCAAGAAAAGCTATCGACTGAATCCCCAGACGACCTCATGGCAAAACTATAAAAAAGAATATCCGAATATCCGTGATTAATCATAATATTATTAAACATGATCACAGGTGTTGACTAATGCCTATATGCAAATAATTAAACCGCTGAGTTTAAAAAGTGGAAAATATATTAACAATAGTGATGAGCGCAAATCGACATGCATTTTAAGCTTTGTGTGCATTATTTTTGTACCATTTTTAAGATACATCATGATCATCTCAGAAAGGACACATGCTAAACACTCGCCACACTAGGTAAAACGAAACGGTGTGCCCAAGAGCCAAAGGGCGTTGGAGAAGTAAATGGCTGACATACATAATAACATTAATCACTTAAATTTGCTTCTCAATTTTCCCTTCCTTGGCGTTATCAGCCATTTCAAAGGGTTGAGTGGAGGGGCACTTAAGACCCAGTACTTTGGGCAAATCCAAAAATGCTAAGTTACAGTGTCACAGTATCCTGCTTCAATTTACAGATTATTAGTTTTAAGTGCCTACATGGATAAACAAAACAGGTACTTAAGGTAATAATATGATGAAATATCACTGACAAAGTCAATTCTATCAAAGTCTCGGCTGCAACAGGTGAAGTCATTTATTACGCTAATGAATCAAGAGTGTGACGGAGATCAGTTGGACCGTTCTTTACTGTAAAGGAAACTAGACTTTTATTTTGTAAGCAATTAAACCTTTTGACTTCCTGTAGTGCAAAATCTTCCTCACAACCTATGCAGGCTGTGGTGTGTGTGTGTGTGTGTGTGTGTGTGTGTGTGTGTGTGTGTGTGTGTGTGTGTGTGTGTGTGTGTGTGTGTGTGTGTTGGGGGGGGGCATGTACCAACACATCTTGCCTTCCGAGGTGTCAGTCGCAGAAAATGGTTCTTTGCAAAACCTCTATTTTGTGCTTCCTGTTTTGCAAAAGCTTTCGATCCTTATGATATCACAAGGCAAGTCTTGTCAAACATGTACATAACTGAATAAGCCCTGGTACTACATGAAATATTCACCTTATTTTATATGTCACTGTTGCAATTATGGTGAGCACAAAAGGTAAGCCAGCATTTTATGTTAAATAATCCATGACACTCTACTTACTGACAAATATGTGTGACTAATACATAGACAATAACTTAGGAAGATCAGAAGAATAATTCAATACTTAAAAGCATTCAGTTTATTAAACGTAGGATTTCATGGGCTTAAGGTCTTTCGATGAGTAGACGATATTTTGAATAGAGTAATAATGCAATAAAAATGATAAAGTTTACTGCCCAGAGTGTGTAGTTTCGTATTTTTACATATACTTTTAAAGAAGTGTATAGTAAAATCCATTGGTATTTACCATACATGACATCCTGTAGATAGCAATAAAATTTAATTAAGTTGCCATATTATTTCAAACTATATATGTGCAGAAGTTGGTTATTATATATGCCATGTAATCCCCATACCATATATATTTAAATTACAGAAAGCAAAGAGGCATTGTCTCATTGAAGTAACATTTTTATTTTTTTTTTTTTACTTTATTATTTTTAACTTCAGCAGCAAAAATACTCAAATTAAAAAAAATCGATCGACGATATTTTTCTTGTATGATACCATTCCACATATGTGTGATATTAAGTGGTTTTTACTTGATACGATCATTATAGTTTTCTACAAGGTTGCACCCGTATCACTGCTTCTATCAATACCAGTGTCCCTGTATAGACGGTATAGGTGGCTAGTGTGTTGATGCAGCCAATGACAGCTATTGAAACGGAGTTCAGCAGTTCATGGACGAAAGTTCAAAGCCCCAACCACGTCATGAACCTTTTTAAAACCACACACACTCCGTTGTAAACGAGTTTGGATCGGAATGGCCTAACAATAGCGCATGAGCAGAACCTTTACCTCCTTGTTCAGAGAGGAAAAGACACAATGTGATGTGGCACTATGTTAGTACAAATTGATGTTACGTACTTAGGCAAGACTCTTCACGTATCTGCAGCAGCCAAAGCTTTCACCAGCAAACGCAATTCACCCGATAATCAATTCCGTGAGACCAAAAATTGATAATAAGTATGTTTATCATCAAACAATGAGCAAGGAGGCACATGGAGCCTGACAGCACCCCTTTAACAAATGTACTGATACTCTGTATTGAAAGAGGTTTTTGCCCATGTCGATATAGTAGACGAGGCACATAAGGTCCATAAAGGTTAATTATTGTCAGTGTGACAACCTTGGACTTCCAGGTTTCGACTTTGCTTATTTAATAATTTGCGAGTTCTGATCGTGGATGGTTGGTATTTGCACAGATAATCGGTGAAGTTTCCGCGGCATTGTTGAAAACTGTTTTCTAACTCTATTTTGCATGACAGTTATACTGTTATGTTGTCAATGTGACATCTTATCATCTTTAGATATTCAATGAAAAAGATATTGATTCGTAGTTATTCACGTCTTACCGTTATATTTGGTGATGTCCATGTTGGGGAGCTTGTCAAGATTTGGACGGTTTACTATAGGACCAAATCAAGAACAACGATATTGACATATAATGGACTACTATTCGCTTTTATGGATATAAATTCACTGCCAATGAATAAGTTAGGTTGATTATATATGGATATATAACTTTCCAACAAAACATTTCAAAGAGGTTAACATGTGTGCAACTTAGCCAGTATGTCTAACTTTGAATTTATCAAGTGTTTGACTGTACAAATAAAACCATTTGAAGTACAGGTCGGAAACAAAGTCTAGGATTATCTCTGTGCAGCAGCTAGCAACATACAATTACATAGCCTTGTGCCTAAACTCACAATGTGAAATATATTATAAAAGTCTTTGATGATGAAACCAACCAAACGGGAGTCACTGCATATTAACACAGCCACAAATACTTTAAGTAATATGGATGACGAACTTTGATACAACTTGATCATATGAAGCAAGCTTTAACTATGTTTAGCTCCACAACAGATTCTGGCAGTAGTGGTAGTTGCATTATTTTAACATGGAAATTATTTCTACTAGAATGACAATGCTGAACACAGTCGACACATCCTTAAAGAATACTGCTCATTTAAAATTTTCAAGACTAGGTATGATTTGTTTGATGGTTTAGCGTCACATGTGCCCCTACAAATAATTAAATTCGACAAAATGTTCATGTGTATGGTCAACAGGGATACAGATTTTTTTTTTATTTAGGCTTGTTATACGCATTCTGAATCTTGATGTGACACTTTAAAATTGGGTGTGGTTACATCATTTTAGGTTTTATATAGATATTCCAATGGAGACTTAATTTAACCATGTCTGTAAACTGCCTTTAAATATCAGTAGATTTGATTGAGCTACAGCTGATCGAGAGTGGTGGATTTGATTTTGTATCCGCCTTTCGAAATGACATGGGTGCTTTATTTCAACAGATTTGTAGATTCTAATTTACGTAAAGATATGATGAATATTATGCATCAGGCAACCAAAAAAGCATCCCAGACCATCATCACCAGCCCTAACACAGCAGGTATCCTTGGGTCGAGGAACCCACTTTTGCATATACATATTTAGAGTTTAGACCACCCAATCCTTTTGTACCAGCAGCATATTTATGCACTTCCGTAGGCAGCCACATTAACAGGCCTTAATGAAGTGTCCAGAGGTGGTGGCCATCTCCTAGGCCTGCCCAAGGAGAGCAAAACAGCCACTGACGAGTCAAACAGAAGTCCAACCCTGTCTGGAGAGATACGTGCATGGATTTTAAACAACTGTGCATCAATTTAAATAGATGTGTCGGTGTTCATACACATAAGGCGCAGTAGAATAATTGAAAGTCACTTTAACTTGACGTTGCTCTGTTGTGCAGCATGCACATGGCAAGATAGATTCTGCCAGGTGTATCTGGTGTGTCTCTAGAACGGCGGAGTGTACTTTAAAAAAAGGTAAGCTGTGCTGGTTCAGTGGCTGGGTGCTATGAGTTTCAAACCTCCACATCGGTTGACGGCACAGCTGTTGAAAAATTCGGTTCATATAAACCTAAACCTTTGCTCATTGGCCAATATTTGCAACGAGCAAAGATGGATACTTCATAAGGACACCCACAGGGGCTTACTCTCAGAACTACCTCGATGATGTTTAACTAAAAGTGTAACATAGGCAAAGGGATTTCAAGTCCTCCTGAGTACACAGCTGCAAAAGAACCAGCCCGATGCTTGCAAGTGGTCCACCAACCGGGTACTCTGACGATGGTGATAAAAACAGGGAGTTATTTTCATGCCGCATGACATCAGGGGCAAACCGGTGAAGGCCATTTGAATGTTCTCCCAGACCCTCGCAAAGTTAACCCATCAATGGCCTGTGTGGGTTGCATTCCAAGTTGAGCTCCTTTCGCTTACGTTAGCACAGTATGAGGCACTGTAGCGGTATATCTTATACCCCCTGCCAATTGCCAACAAGGCTAAGGTGGTTGTGGTCAGTGTTAACCAAAAGATGACCAATGCCTGCTTAGAGCTTGATGGTCATGCCTTGTCCTGAGCTACGACTATATGGATCAGCGTAACAAGCTTCCCATGACAAAGGGCTAATCTTCCCTGGAATCCCCCCCCCCCGCCCCAAAAATAAATAAATAAATAAATAAATAAATAAATAAGTAAATAAATAAATAAATAAATAAATAAACAAGCAAACAAACAAACAAACAAACAAGCAAACAAACAAATAAATAAATAAATAAATACATAAACAAGCAAACAAACAAACAAACAAATAAATAAATAAATAAATAAATAAATAAATAAATAAATAAATAAATAATGAATAAATAAATAAATAAATCATCATGTCAAAAGCAATGAGGATAGCAGGGACCACTGTGCTATAAAGTTTACACAGACGAATGGTCAGACAGCAACGAAGCTTGGATCAATTCTACAGGGTTTATAGACAAAGTTTTACACTTTATAGGTAATTTAGCTTCTATTGCATGGTGATAATGTAAATGCTTCCAAAAGTGAGTGTCAATTATTTTCTTTGACGAACCTGACAATGATAAGAACTATTGATTTTGCCATATACCAGTTGACTCATTGCCTATATTCGACTCTTTCTTCATCCAATAAGCAGCAAACTGTAGCACTGGTATACTGCAATGCTTTATTTTTAGTCCAAACTTTGTTTATGCTGGATATGCTGTTAAATGTTGCTATATGGGCAAGCCTATATAAAATACACACTGAAGCATTATTTTTTTTCTTCATATGTTCAAGTGACGATAAAACAGGAGCACTCAATGAGAGAATTTGCAACCCTTCGATAGGATTTTTTATAAAGAATATATTTGTTGTATAACATATATATATATATATATATATATATATATATATATATATATATATATATATATATATGTATATATATATATATACACCATATCTGTATACAGTAGAACCTTTCCACAGCGACCATGCTTGGGACAAACACAAAGTGGTTGCATTACACAGGTAAAGCGTAATACAGGGTTCTGAAATTTAAAATTGTTTCTTTTTTCAGGAAACGTTCTAGTAAAAGCTGACAACCAAACAAAAAAAAAATTTAACATTTCTTGTGTCTCTATGTAAAATGAACCATTTAATGTTTAGTAATCAGCAGCGACTTATATCCACCTCCCCATGCATACGTATATGGCTAAAAGCATTCGAGTTATTTTGCATCATTTGTGAGGTTTTCTATTTTTTGTACATCATTGATTTTGAAATTGTACAGATAAATATTTGGGAACCTCTAAACTTGAACTTTTTCAACGGGCTCTGCTTGCAGTTTTATACCAACATTTTTGAATGATTGTATGCTTTGCCATTGTTCCTTCATTTCCTTTGGAACACCTATGCAGGGTTCTTTGAATATATTCTGATTTTTTTGTAAAACGCAAACTGTTTCAATAGCACGAAAATGATTGACGTATCTTGCGTTTGTAAAAAAAATGTGTCATGGGAAAAAGTTTATTTGTTTCATATGAGCTTCCCGCTATGGGAATAACATGCAAATCAGACAGGTTTTAGATTTTCTCGCCCGAGAGTTCCCGTCTTTTAGTCTGGGTATATCATTTTCAGACGGGATATCTTAAATGACATTAAGTCAATAGGTTTTTTTATCTGTTTTAGGCAGAATACGGGATGAAAATCTTTCCAGAGATGTATTGCAGAATGATGAAAAAAATACGCCGCTTTGCAGAAGAAGAATCATATTGTCCGTTATTTTGTAAGTTTGTGTGGTCACATTTAATCAAACGGCGCTGAAACATTTTATTTTGATATCTATGTGCAGGGCACATTTACTTCCTAGCATCTAACTCTCTTATCGTCTCTTTACTCGTACAGTAGCTTATACCTGAGGCGGCCTATCGATCCTTTTCCTATTTCCATAGCAATACCCATCTCTCAATTTTTACTTTCTCTTTCCTTTCCGGCACATGGCGCCATTGGTGTTCGAACAGAAATCCCTCAAAGTGTGTTTGTGCAATTAAAAAGCAATTGGTGTGGCGATTTTCGACAAGAAGATTCGAAAGATTTTCTGTAAAATTAGCAACAAAATGTAGAGAATTTTTCAAATCATATTAGAGCGTGACCTTTGGAAAAAGAAAAAAAAAAAAAAAACAAAAAACAAACAAACTTGGGAGAGACCCACCTCAGGTACATCATCACCAAGGGACTGTGGTTGGCGGTTTTAGAAGCGACGTAAATGTCACTTTCCTTTGCAAGTCCTATTTATTTGCATAGTAATCAATAGGAAGGCATGCATTACCTGAAATGTACCCAAATTGGAAAAAGTCACTAAAAAATCAGAGATCCAGAGTATCACCACCTAGTAAACAAATCATTTAACCATCCTACAAACTACATTTAAATAAAGTATCAGAACATTCTCAGTGACGCTTTTGGAGGACAAGTCGCAGCGCCATCTATTGAACAAATTAAGGTCTAGGGGGTTTACAAAGTGTCCTAAGGCAATTTCATTGGAATTTGGTAAACTGGGTTAGTCGTTTCCAAGAAGATTTTTGAGGATTTTGCCAAAAAAAAAAAAATAAATAAATAATAATAATAATAATAATAATAATAATAATAATAATAATAATAATAATAATAATAATAATAATAATAATAATAATAATAATAATAATAATTACAGATCATTGGGGCATACCTTTTGCTGGAAACACTCAGGGCACATCACCACCACATTTGAAGTGAGTCTGGTAGGTTTTGGAAAAGTCAAGATGTGAATTTCGATAGGAATACCCATTGAGTTGCACAGTGATAAGTAGGAATGCATGCATTTAAATAACAGTTACTAAAATTGCGAAATTTCTCAAAATCACAGATTCCGAGTATCACCACCTAGTGAACAATTTGGTTTACCAACCCCACAAGCTATCTTTCTGATACGTGTAAGAACAATCTGAGGCTGAGTTTGGAGAAAAAGCCAAATATAGAAAACACTTAAAAAGTTGCAGCGCCAGTTGTTGAACAAGTTCAAGTTTGGTGTTTTCGGGAAGTGTTCCTATAAAGCTTCGTAGCAATTAGGGAAGTGGCTGTGGAGACGATTTTTTTTACTATTCTGCTAAAATATGAACCCAAAATGCACATGAAATCAAAAATCAGTGTCGCATGACCATTTACAAAAGATAGTGCAGACCCACTCACGCTAAATCTTATCAAGTTTGAAGACCAAGAGTTTTTGAAAAGGTCAAAAATTTGAAATGTGAAAGGACAAGAAGACTACGATGAACGGACGGACCACTGACCACTCTATGAGCTTAGTTCACTAAAGAGGCTTTTAACCGGCCAGAATGAAACCATGTCTGGGTGCTTTTGTGGCACGTTTGTTTTATATTGTTAGTTGGTAATATGATTTTTAATTGTAAAAATCTGCTGGTTCTACTATGTGCATATGTATAATAAGAAATTCATAAAGTTGTGCATCTGAGGCAATACTAAATAAGATGTCAGCAAAAGTACGCGGTAGCTAGAGTCCAGCTGAATACTCGCTCACAAACACAAGAAAATTGTTGATGTTGCACGTGAATGTTGTATTTCACAGCCCGAGACTGTGGTCACCTTTTTACATGGAAAAATAGGCTATGACCATTATCATTATCAAAATTTTTGTCATTTTACTTTGACTCTTTTTTCAATCTCAAGTGAATTCAAAATGCGCTTCAGAAATGCATCATTTCATGTCCTAAAAAAGCAAACTTTTACTTTTCGGGGTGGCGGTAGGGCATGTCTCCACATCCGCTAACTAGGGCTTCTCATTGTTGTGAACTAACAATTTGCACCCCTCCTTACAACAAAAACTTAAACCCACCCCTGTCCTGCTGTCCACAGTGTTCTGTGAGGAATTTTTCAGCCACCCCATTGATGAGGGTAATCCGCCTAATGCTACAGATAACCAATCTGCACCTACAGGGAATCAAACTTTTCAGTTAGTTCCGTATAGTTAGACCGTTTACCATGTATATCTATTGTGCAGATGTTGTCATCCAGACTAAAATTAAGTACTCTCCCTAAAAATTTTCTTCAGACTGAGTGTATTTGATATTTACATAGGAAACTCATTATACAAAGGTCTACAGACCTCTGCCTGTCAGGGTAAATCATAGATTGGTCGCTGGACGAATACGCGCTACTTCACAAAATACATGCAGAACATTGCCTGCTTGATTTTATGTTAAAACTCCATTGGCAGTGCAACAGTGTACACACCAGGGCACATCCATGTGCTATGGGGGAAACCACCTCTTGCGCTAGTGCATCTACCTGCCACGATGGCTAAGAAACCAGAAAATACGCCTCAGTTTTTATGAGCAAATGTTGATCTGTTTGGTACTGCCATACTTATACAATATATTGCCTGTACCGAATACAAAACTTTGCAAAAATAAACAGTACTGACGTATAACTGGTGCCCAAGGCCGAACAGGCCTACATATATATTTTTGGCTATATGTAGCTGCTTTGGATGATTTTTATTATGTTTTAACGCTGCAGCTTCACCTGATATGAACATGACGAAATGGTATCAACATTATGTTGTGCCTCTGTTTGTGTAAATAGCCACTAAATATATACATTTATGTTTAGGCACATAAGAAAGTTTCCCTGAAAATAACAATATAAATTAAAGATTAGCTTGTAAAATTCCAGAAGCACTTATCTAAAGCGTTGAATTTAGCCTTTGAGGAAGGTTTACAGGAAAACGTATGGTCCTAAAGCCTCAAACTTGACGAATTAACACTGTAAAAATATCCGGAGGGAACTTTTTTGTTCCAATAGAATGGTTCAATTTAAATTGATTTTTTAGCGTCTGCTATAAACATGTTTAACGCTTTTAACATAAGAGTTCAGGATGTATGGCAAGCCATTTTTGCATTTAATTCTAATGGGCAATATCACAAAACGACTTAGGGGTATCGTTAAATAATGATTGATATCGCTATATATTCGGCAATATATCTAAATCACGTACAGATATCGCTAAATGATTTCATGATATCGCCGAAAAGGATTAAATGTGCCATACAAATGATGGATAGAGAACAATTGGCTGTTTGGACTACACTCCTAGGTTTGATTAACATGACTATCATAAAATAAATTGAGTGAATGATGGGTAAGCCTAGTCACGAAAATGAAACATCCTCTGCTCTTTCATATTCTATATTCACCAAGGCGATAAATAATCTATCCTGAGCTACAGACTGTCGAGAAGAAATTTTGTGACGATTTTATATATAGCTTTATTATTTCAGAAAATGTTCCAAAGTGGGCACTTGCCCCATTTAGTAAATATTTAAAAACAGCTTATTAAAGACACAACTGGTTACCTTGATTAGCATATTGCCTACCATGGCACTGGGGTTTCCCGCTGCAATAATTATTTTCAGCTTATCAATACTCAGAGAAAATACACTGGATATGGATATTGGTAGAACATCTGGGTACTAGATATGGATATCGGTTGAACATCTACGTGTCGATAAGTATCCGTCCAGTAAGATGCGAAATGCCGCAATAAACTGAATTTACAAATGGGAAATCAGATAAACTGGCCGTGCAACATGCAAGTAAAGATGAACGATTACTCTGATACAGAATGTGGCACACTTAAAATTTTAAAAATTGGTACTTGTCCCAGAAGATCATGGATTCCCATGTGTTTAAAAAAGTTCAAAACCGTTTCAAAAATAATGAAGAGTCAAGACGAGGCATATTATGAACGGCCACCATAGAATATGCAAAAATATATAATCTAAGGCAGGAGTCTTTCTACAGGTGAAAAAGTACTGACTGTTCACTGCAATGTAGAATGTGATGCACTTAAAATTTGAACAATGCAATATATCCTGGAAAATCATAGCGTCTCACATGTAACAAGAGTAACCTCAAATATAACTTCCGGGAAACCAAAGTTTTTGGGTTCCGGGGAAAGTATGGTTGCAAAGCTGAAACTATAGTTACCAAGATAATTAAGCAAATATATCAGTATGACCTTGTAAGGTTATTTAATGTCAAAATTAATGACACCTTAAAAATACCCATAAATAGTTTTCGCGTGGTTCTAAAAGGTAACCATGGGCTTAAGATACACCATTAGAGAAATGCAAAACAAACTACCACTGTGTCCTTTCCCTCACTAAATGTTGAAATCAACGTCAAAACAAAACCTATAGTTATTTTTCTATTACTGCATGGTAATAACACAGAATTTACGGTCCAGCATTACCGACATATAAACCATTAGGTCAATTTAACCTTCCAAGGTCATTCAAGGTCAAAGTTAACAATACTCAAAGAATCACCATAGGTATTTCCTTATAGGGTTTAGTAGTATCCGTCTTGTAGTCACTCTAATTGAGATACAAACCAATATGTCAGATGTGCCCCTATCTCGATTTTAATAATGCTAACACGTACACTATAACCAATTTTCCCAATTTTAACAATTCGTAAAAATCTCTGGAAACAAGAATAGCATAACGTCTGGTGGAGAGTCCAGCAGGTATATTTCCACTACATTTGAAGAGAACCCAAATACAGTTTAAGTGAAGAAGGACAGAAAACAAAAAACAAAAAAGCAAACAAACAAACAAAAAACAAAAACCCCGCACAGAATGTGTTCAAAAACAGAAAACATAACTTTTTAAAAATTTAACTCACCCCCCCCCCCAATAAAAAGAGGGTCACGTGGTGAGCAAATTAATGTGTAACAGAAGGGTGCTTATGGTTTTTCAAAGAAATGAGCTTTGCGGTATCGGATATAAGGTCATTTTGAAGGTTTTACAAACAAATAAAGAACCGAATTAGTAAAAAGGAAGCACGTTGGGACTTTATTTACCAGAGAAGTTCCTTAAAAGGAGTATATTTTGCAGCACATACAAATCTTGAGCTGAGGATGCATCGATCTAGTGGTTTGGTAGATGATATCACCAGTGTATAGTAGCTTCGTGTATTTGTAAGTTGGATGTCAGCAATTAAGGACCTTGTATACTAAAATGTATGTTTTATTTTAGTTTTTATGATCAGCAGTTGCACTTACCTGATCAAGAAAAAAAGGAAAATGCATATATTAACTACCCCAAGTTTCAATTTTTATAAAATTGATTTAGGGGATCTTTAATGTGCTGCTGCGATGATCCACATGGTTGGCTTGAAGTCGAACATTTTGGTGTTTTCCTAGAATGGGCTAACGGCCACAAAGATCAAGCGAATACTGAAAAGGTCGCAAACCTATCGTTTCCATGTTCTATTTTTTTGGGTTTTTTTTGAACATACAAATTTGATTTTTAGAGAAGCATTTTTTTCTCACAGTAAGTACATGTGGTAGATCTTTGATTTTTGATTTGCATACTATATTACATTTTTACATGTTTTTTTTTTCTTTTTAAAGATGCAATATTTCACAATAGGTACATATGGTATATCTGAAAGTGCACATCGATGGCATTGACCCGCATTAATGGTTGCATTTTTTAAACTTGGAAAACAAACAAACGCGAGGACATGCATAAATGTGAAACATATTTATACACATGCTGATAATGGATAAGAATATGCGATCATGTTCCAATCCTTTCGTCTGTTAATTTGAATGCAAACACGGGGACCCAGGCTTAAAAACGTAAAAGTATTTTGGATATAAAAACGGCAGTTAATTGTCGCCTTCTGGATAATAAATCATCATAATTCAACCAAACATTCAGTCAGGTTGGACGTTCATGCAATCGTCTTCTGATGATAACATCGATTGCAAGTAGAATTAGTTGTCCAGGACCTCCATTCATCGTAATAATTAAAAACAATCTTCTGCTTCCTGCTAAACATCATGCACAGTCTTCGCCATACTTGTTTCCCAGGCACCAAAGTTGTGAACCAAGATGTAAATAGTTCTTTATACATGCAACATTAATCTTTATTAAATTTCCTTTCGGGAATTGAAATACTATACATATGTAATGACAACTATACAACTGATTCACTTTGTTCATGTAATAACAAATAAGTATTGTTAGTTTTAGATTTTAAAAAAAGGGGGGGGGGAAGCAAATAAAAAATCTGATATCCATAGCTGCTGTGTAATAAACACGCAAGTTGATTACAAATTCCTATTATACGCTCGCTGGTTGCTCTTTACCAACGTGAAGGTGGTATTCCGATTGAATCTACATTTGGATGGATATACTTTGACTGCTCCATATTGTTTTGTGAAAACAAAAGTCCATGAGTACATACAATTTCTGTATCAGTGCATTGAAGTACGTACCTATGTATGTATGTATGTATGTATGTATGTATGTATGTATGTATGTATGTATGTATGTATGTATGTATGTATGTATGGGTGTAGGTTGGTGTACTACAGAAGGTCTGTAACCGGCACATGATTGTATTTTTGCTGTGCTTCCTGTTTGATATGTATGATTGGTTTACTGCAAAAGGTCTGTAACCGGCACATGATTGTATTTTTGCTATGCTTCCTGTTTGATATGCATGATTTACAAACACTGTTTGTGGAATTTTTCTTTAAATCTTTGTAGACTTGTGGTTACTGGTTACAAAAGCATACAGTGTATGACGTACCTGTGATAAAAGGCTAGGATAAATGTGCATTAACGAGGCAAGCACTATACTCGACAAAAAGCTTATATGTTTGAGAAAATGCTGACATAAACCGAGGACAATTATGATTATAAAGTAAACACAGAATACTTCCCTTGCAAATACAGTAAGTATGGACAGGTTGATCTCAATGCACGAGTGAGATCATCAATAGCATTTGAAGTACACAATATCAATAGACTCATTGGCTCACACAGGTTCTCACAAATTTGCAACTAATGAAATTTGACATAGCTGTCAGAACTCGACCGGAGTTTAGGGTAGCTGACACTGAACTGCTCTGGTACCGTTGTAAAATCAAGTCACAAAAAAATTGCACTTGGGGTAGTAAACAGGACTCGCATTACACCGTCTGCATTATAGGAAAGCCTGTCACTGACTACAGATCTTAGCAAATCACACAACATAGAAAACTTAACCTTAACTGGTGAACACAACGATAACTGCAATCTTTTTGTGGTTCAAATTTGCTACCTTTCACAACAATGAACCAGCTCGTGCCTGTTAGTAATTGTGACGATTCTAGTGTAAGGATAAATCTATCATTTCGACGAAAAACAGAATTGTTCTATAGCAGGCATATTTGAGAATATGACAGAGCTGATTTCGACATATTTTACTTATCACTCAGAGAACTGCTTTCAGCCAAGACGAGAATGCCAGGCTGGTCTTAAAGATTTCTTCAAAGTAATTACCAATCACTGTTTTCCAGAGGACCTAAAATGGTGAATACTGTCTAGCATTATCTAGTCATTTACATTTCACACATAACATTCATTATCAATCAAGTACTTGTGCATATTCACAAGTATCTGCAATGTGAAACCCCAGACAACCTTCACTTTAAAGGTATGCATTGTTAAATTATTGTCTTTTTTCAATATATTTTTTTGTTTTTGTTTTTCTCTTTTCTTTTCATTGTTTTCATATCCGAGATTATCAGTCTCTTGTTTGCAACAATAAAACAGAAAACAGTAACATATATATATATATATATATATATATATATATATATATATATATATATATGTGTGTATATATATATATATATATATATATATATATATATATGTATATATATATACATATGTATATATATACATATATATACATATATATACATACATATATATATATATATATATATATATAGATGTGTGTGTGTGTGCGTGCGTGAGTATTAATTACAATTCCATTTTAATTATCACTTTTATTCTCAAATATCACATAATAATTTTCCATGTTTTTCATCCAACAAATGCACCATGTTGTTTGTTTCACATACTTTACCTAAAACTCTTATAAAATTGGATCAGTTGGACAATAATCGTTTTCAACTGGCCAAATCTTATAGCTATGTTAAACACTACCAGTTCTCCAATACCTATCACACAGAAAAACTGTCGTTAAATATGTATTGTTTCTTTCTCACCACCTTTTCTATATTAAATTGTTTTCTATATAAATAAATGGTCATATGACTATCACACATTTGACATGGGGGAAGGTACGTTTTACCAGGACTCTTCACAATATAATTTTTATACAATCAATCAGGGACGTGGTTCCACATACCCTAAATGATTTAGCTATCCACTGCTATTCTGAGAACGTTTTCATCCCTGGGAATCAAAATTTAAGTGGCATTATTTATGAGATGTAAACAGTCCACAAATATTAGAATTTCTAGCACTTCTATAAGCACAACCAAGTTCCGGATAGACAATCTTCACCTCTACTTGCATCTACAAATAAACCACCTGTTTTGAGAGTCCACTAACAATTTGAAGATAGTCTTTCAAACATCAATGGAATGTAAATAAAAACTCCCAAGATTCTATCATCTACCATTTTAAACAATATGGTTCCCAAGCAGGGACTACATTCACGACTTAAAGAGCACCAGCAGTGTGCACTACGACAAACCAGAACACAAGTCAAATGTAATTGTCACAAACGTCCAATGAAATAAAGCACACAATTACTGGATTGATATTGATAATGATTCACATAACCCCAATTGATGGAATGAACAGTTTTATATTGAAGATATATATGAATAAGGTCACAAATTAAAATTTGTACAAATTTACAAGTCATGATATGTTGACCTGTCAAGTTAAATACCACATGATCCTTTTTACAGGAATATTCTTCAGAATTTCACATACAGTATGTTGCACCATGTTAATGCTGGTCATTGTTATTATGATAAATGAGCAGTTAAATCAGTCACCAAATTTTAGTCACATTGTAATGAGCACCACCAATGATTTATATTGGAATTAAGTACACAATTTGCATATATATGCACTGTACTCAAATGCAGTCACTTATCACCAACTTTGATACGTTCATGTAGTCAAATATTTATTGTCCTGTTGCATATAATATTGCTTATGTTGTAAGTTGTTTTAAAGTAAACCACATTGCACCATCTAAATATCAATCAAGTGTGACTAGGGAATCAAAACTTGTTATTTTACAAGCAGCCACATAGTACCAACACCCATGCATATAGCAGTATGTAGTCAAACATATAATGTACCCCTGCATGAGAAACCTAGCAGCGCAACGATGGAACCACCACTGCACCTAAATTATGGAATCGCTTTACATATTTGAAGTGTACCATTTTACCCCGAGCCATGCCCATACCAATTAATTGCATGACCAGTTAATCCGGACTTTGAATCCTACTGTAATCATAAGTATCACTGACAAACACTATAAACACTTGGTCACTTATCGTGTCAATAGGGAAGCACCTTCAGCAAAACACGATTTGCAAGGAGTAAGCCTACAAATCTGTGAAAAGGTTCCAGGCAGTAACCAACCACTTGACAACAGGCACATCGCGGCTTTCCAGATCACCCACTGTGCATCTGGGGACCTGTGTGTCATGTGACCTCTCAGCATACACAAACAGGGTTTTGCGGAAGGTCGTTTCCATAAAATCATCTTTGAACAGAATCAAAGGTGAATCTATTCCAAACCCAGCCATACATCATCAGAACAATCTAGAGATATGCAAAGGCTGTTCTATAGCATTATGGCTTTTTAGGCCTGCTGGACTGTCCGAATTCAATCTTTTTACTGCTTTCTAACTTTCCCATGAATTAATAAACTGATCTCTCACAGCAGGTGGTTCTTTTTTCCACTGTTGTGTAAGCTGGGCTACTATTGTTGTGTGTCCTTTAAAAGTGACTTTAAGATTTAACTATTTCCTCATCTAAATCTCAATATTTTTTAAAACTCGGTGTTTTGTGATATTTGTGGAAACCTTGGGTCTTTTACGGGATTTTATCAGCGACAACATGGGCAGTTCTTATTTCTTTCCTTGCTTTGTTTTGTTAAGGCTAGGTTGTAACATTACTGTACTTTTTATGACAGAGACATCAACTTGAAAATCTTGATTATCCATTCTTTTACTATTTTCAATACTCTGTATGATGAAATTCAAATCTACAGTAAGGTAATCAAGCTTAATTGCCTTTTTTGACAAAGGCATTCACGGTCTTACCCAATATGTCGTAATGCAGTTGAAAATATTTCTTTGTAAATCGCCCTTTGAGTTCAACAGTTAAGTTTGTCATTATTTTACTATCATTTTTCTGATTTTTCCTTTTTTTTTTTTTTGTTTTTTTTTTAAATATTTTTCAAACTGTGCCTCACTGAATTTCTTGTTGCCCTACTTTGTGACTGCACCACACAGGACAAGAAACATTTGACCAAAAATTCCCTTTCTCCTGGAGCTGGATCCTTCAGCTCGGATTTTCGGACTAGTCATTTTATCAATCAATGATTTTTGTTCATTTAAATCCTGCTTGCAAAGTATAGACAGTCTTTTCCTTCAGAGGAAGCCCTTTTACCCACCATCCATAGGTTCATGTGGGTCTTCCTTTAAAATGACAACCTTCTTATAGAATCTCCCTAACATTTTTTTTAACCAAATCATTTTCTCGGAGTTTTTCGGGCAATCCCGGATCATCCCTGACATTCTGATTTATGTTTGCAAGACTAAGGGTCCTACTTTATACAACATTGTCGAAAATATGTGGGCATGAAGCCTCATGGCCTACTAGTGATGGGTAAATTATCGTAAAGGCATGTGTTCTGTTTGCAGATACAGGTTCTGGTTTTCCCTGTTTGTCGAATAGTACCCTGAATTTTCCTTGCCTAACACCCTTCATATTAATCTGATTTTCCAATTTGCGAATTAAGTCCTCCTTTGTCATGCTTGGATTCAGCTGCCCTGCTAGATTGACCTCCGACTGCACTCTTGCAATTTCCAGGTTCAAACATTTTTCAACCACCCTTGTTTCGCAATGCATTAAACATAAGTTGACAATTTTCAAGGGTACCTTCATTATGGAATCTTAATAACTCATATCAAACTTGCATTCAATTACTGACCTGAATCTATTTGGTCCAACCTGATTTGTTTGTGTTCTGGGGGATTCCAAGTATAAATTCAAGCCAGTGTCTGTCAGGAGCCCTTAAAAGTTTGATCCACCAAGGGCTGTTTCGACTAAAATTTCTTCCCTTCACAAGTAAAAAGGAACATCTGGACATTTTGACATGAACATTGATAGGAAACCCCGTTTCAGCATTTTTTCTCGCGATTACCTTGCGAATTACTCTCATAAAAGATAGATATATCTTTGGGGGAATGATACGACACATCCTTTAATAGGAGCCCATGCTCTACACGTGACAACATTAGAAAAGGGATATACCTCCCTCCAACCACACGTCCATCACTACGACAACAGAGAATTTCTGCTCAGGAATAAAAGGGTATTTACATTTAAGAATTTGAACGAGTCGCTCCGGATCAATTAGCCAGCCGATGGAAGTTATTTAAGGCAGCAATACTGCTTGCACAAGTATCTGGTCACCACGATGATGGCCAGGCAGGGACATAAATCTAGATTTTCCAACCAGGGTTGTGGAAGGAGATGGATATACCACGGGCTTAGGGTGCCAGCAGTAATCCTGTTATGCCCAACTGAGCGCAACGACATGGCTGTAATGGGTACGCTGGTTCCCTTGTCCAGTGCCATATTATTCCCATGTTTGTTTAATTGCTTTTGGATGCGGGCGCAAGTAGTTTCATGATTCTAATTGGATCAAGATGAACACAACGGTGCAATTATTATCAAAATGGGACTGTGAAAAGGAAAGCTAAGACAACTTTCATCCCCATATTTGATAGTTTTATGCATTTGTGAACAAATTTATTGACTAATTATCACTATTTTGCGGTCTTGGCTAACAATAGAACCGCAATGTTTACATTGGTCGAACGAAAGTCGTGCAAATGGAGTCAATATTTTCACTGGCCAAGACCGCCTGCCAACGTAATTTTGAATCAATTTGATGCGTGGAGTTGGCTTTTTGTGCCAGAAAATAGTGAGTGGCAACCTGGACCAGCCAAACACGGTTGCATCACATGAATATTTGCGTGATGGGTAGTAAATATTGAGGGTAGGTGGGTTTTTCACCTAGGAGTGAATGCCACATAGAAATTTTGCAACAATACGCTAACCGGCAAAAAAAAAACAAACAAACAAACAAACAAACAAACAAACATACATTTGATTTTAGATAAAATAAAGTTAAATCTCTATTAAGGAGCATATTTTGAATAAATATTAATCAGAGCATGCAGGTCTGTGACAGAAGAACTAAAGAGAATGACATCGTCTGCACAGGCGAATGAATTAAAATGTTGTTCGCCGACATATAAACCATGTTGGGAAGTCTGAAGGTGTGATAACAAATCATTCAAGAATATAATTAAGGATATTGGCGACATACAACTGCCTGTCTCGTACCTCTTGAAATTTACAAGCAATAACTTGCCTCATTATTACATTAAACGACTGCTGTAAAAGACTCACTGATATGCCATTTATATGTAAAAACACAATATTCAGCCGGTAAAATTCCATTCAACGTAAAGAGAAGAGCATCTCGTGAATAGTACCCGAGTGAACCAACACTGAAATTTATCTGCATGTTAACATGGGGAATTTTAACCTGAACAGGCTGTAGTTTAGCTTCAGAAAACCAAGCACTCATTTTCACCGGCATGGGGCGGGCAATATTTACACACCTTTACTTGGTTACATCAACTGTGTTTCATGATACGGCACACAAATTAAAAGCATACCAAGAAAATCCTATAAATTGTCAAATTAAAACGAACTGAATATGTCCATATTTACCATATATTCGAAAAAGCTATATGCACACATGACATGGAAATCTATGTGATCGATCTGTGAATCACTTGCATTAAACCTTCAAGACGAAAATCTATTGTGTGCAACACATGCAATCGGTGGTTTCATGTAGTGTATTGGTATGTCTACCAGTATTTACAGGCAGCAACACTTGAACGTAAACCTAGAATACACGTGTAATCAATGTGGTGTATTACAGCCAAATCACTCATATTTTAATGATCTGGCAGAGAATTGCAAGCAGTCCCACAAACATGTCCCTATTAGTCAAGAAAGTGTTGGGGAAATGTAATTAAGCTTTACCTTCGTCCTTCCAATGACAGGTATTAGAATGGTTAGTTGGAACATTCAACACCTCTAAAATAAATTTGATGAAATAAAACGTTTACTCAGTAAAAGCCCAACGAGAAGCAGACACTGTTGGTCTCTCGGAAACTTTCCTGGATACCAGGCACTTGTCATCGATATACGATATAGATGGATATGCTATAAAAAGGAAAGACAAAGACGTAAAATGGGGCTGTAAGATTCTTGTTTACATAAATGAAAAGTTATCGTTTTCCCAAAGGACAAACCTAGAAAGTCGTAATGAAGGAATTGTATAGTGAGAGATCAACCCCCATAAGGCAAAGACATTCCTTGTTGATTTTATATATCGTCCTCTGAATGCAAATGCTGCAAAAGACAAACAATTAATATCAAACATAGAGGGTGCTGTTACCAGTGGCATGGATACCTGTATACTTGGTGACACTAATGTAAATTTGCTATGGGACAAAAAACTCTCTTTTGTTTCAGTTGTTACCGACCTTGGCCTTGTGCAAAATATAACAGACATAGCAAGACCAGTCTCTGGGACAATTATAGACCATATATATATATATATATATATACTCATAGCCCTGATGACACTCTTTTGTGAAAGGTTATACACTCTGGTTTGTATGATCATTTTCCAGTTCCCATAGTTCTTAAGCATATTGGGTCATTTGCACAGAGTTCCTGTCACAAAATTATTAAATACAGAAAGTTCAAATATTTCAGTCAAAGAAAATTTCTTGAAGACCTATCTCGGGCGCCATGACGCGTTGTATCCATTACTGACAACGTCAACGAGAAACTTGATTTTTTCTCAAAGGTATTTCCTGATGTCATTGATGAGAATGCACCATATATTCACAAACGCGTCAAACGTCTTATACAAGCCCCCTGGTTTAAAATGAGATATGCTAGGCAATTCATTAACGGGATGATCTATTTCGTATTGCAAAGCAAGCAGATGACCTATCTGCGTGGTTTTTTATACAAAAGATCACGAAATATGGCCAACCACATGAAAAGAAAAGCTAAGAGAGATTTCTTCCAGAGTAAATTAAATAATGAAACCATTGACTCAAAAGCAATATGCTCACATATGAAGTCCACATTCTCAGGCTCTTCCTCTGTAGGTCCCAAATTACAAAGTAAAGAAAAAGACCATGGCCAGTTAAGTGGTATTGAACTTGCAAATATATCCAATGACCACCTTTGTGATTTACCCCATAAGTACTTGAATATTAATTCCTCTACAAATGATATAAATGAGCTCACGAAGTTACAAACATTCATCAGATCCAAGAAATCAAAAGGAACGAAATATAAAATTCCTGAAATAGAGTACAGTTTTGTGCTAAGATATCTCCCAAAACTATCGCTTGACAAAGCGACAGGGGAAGATGGTTTCAGTGCGAAGTTGCTTAAGATTTCGCATCAAGTTTTTGCTGTCTACGTGTATGATTTATTTCAATGTAGCATTCTGTCATCAACTTTTCCTGATGTATGAAAACGTACACGTGTACTTCTCTTGCATAAATGCGGAGATACCAGCGATCTTGGAAACTATAGGCCGATCTCCATCTTGCCTATACTCCCTAAAAGCATGGAGCGTCGTGTATACAACTGTTTTTACAAGTACCTGACAGACTATGGTCTGCTGCTTGACAACAGTCAGGTTCCAGGCGACATTATTCATGCGAAACACTTCTAATCAAAATGACTGACCACTTTCTGTCATATATTGATCAAGGCAATGTGTGTGGTTCACTTATGGTAGACCTGAGGAAAGCATTTGATCTTGTTGACCACACCTTACTACTAAAGAAACTGGAGCTATATAACGTTGCATAATCCTCGAACAATTGGTTTGTATCCTATGTAAAAGATAGACGACAACTTGTTGGTTATGGTGGTCACTTCTCAGACCGACGATCGCTTACTATTGGAGTTCCCCAAGGGTCTATCTTGGGACCTTTGTTTTTTTATTATTTTCATGAATGACATTGTTTTACAAATTTCGGATACCGAATTTGAAATGTTTGCAGATGACTCGACCCACTTACCTGCAGCCGAGACGGTTAAGGAAGTGATGGTCCCTGGCTACGTGAGCTCATGCTTTCAGTCTCTGACATCGACCCATTAATATCATACACGCAGCCCTGCAACAAATAACCCCAGAAACTGGACAGGGAGCCAGAGCTTTTAAAATTCAAGGGGCAGACCTGTGGAATGCACTCGAGCCCATATTAGAAATTCCCCCTCAGCCGATTCTTTCAAAAGACGCTATATTCAACATATATCAAGTCACATTTATCAGAACCCCCATTTTTGGTTGGATACGTAATATGATTACCAACTAATACGTGTATGTGAACCATGATGGCTGTGTGCAATTGAGTTTTTCTATATAATTTTATGTATAATTTATATTTTTGGTAAGTTACAGGTGTGAATCTGTATGATGTTTTCAAGTATATCTTTCCACTATTTAGTTTCACCTATTTTACACGGAGGGCCCTTTGAAAATCAACTTCATGTTGTAAGGCCCACCCTCCTTTTCGAAAAATAAAGCTTTTACTGACTAACTTACTTATTTACTTACTTACTTACTTTTGTGGGTGCGAATTTTTGTTGGTTAGTTTATCGTTTCTTATGAAATTCGAATTTAAGGAGCTTTATTAGCACTCGGGATTGCAAGGTTTATTACTTCCAACAATTATTCAAATATGGGCCTTCACGCTTTATCACTGTAGGTTTCTTTACTCTGCATAATATTTCAAAAAATGGTAACTTGAAATACCTAGCCGTATAGAATGTGCTGCTGCCTGTTATCTGGTTTAAAATCAAGAGACTACAAAGTATGAGCACTGCAAAAGTCAAATTTGTACTTTTGATATGCATACATAAATATGTATCTTAAGACAGGAGTCTTTCCCTTGATACTGAGAAAAATATAAATAGAGGCGTAGCAAAATCAAGTCTCTGTTCAGATCAGATTTTAAGCTCTAAAGATGATGCTGGTTATGTTTGCATATTAAAGTAATCGATTATTGACATTTTTTTTAAGCATGGTAGTCTGTCCAAAATATATTTCAGTACGAAAGTACTACTCTATGTTCTATCCTGGCAGTGAAAGATTCGTAAAGGATGCGAATTTGTTTGTCAAACACACAATTACCCAGTGCTTGTTGTGCAGAAGAAAGCTGGTCGCATACTTACGTTTCATCGCCAAATTATTGCTGAACCCCTTTTCAAAGAAAACAGAACTTTCTCTTTACGTAGACCTTATTAATAAAAAGTTTTCTTCCGGTGTATACAGAATTATCAAGTCTTGAAGTAACTAATCTTGGATTCCAGTCACGCATTTAATTCCATAAGTAACAGGGATAAATGTCACATCACCCATTCTGATCACTGATCTGGTGTCCTACACTTTAGTCCTAAGATATTTAATCAGTCATGTCTCTATGATGTAATCCAGTTGCATATTTTCAATTCATGATTGAACAATTATTATTAAAATTATTCTGGACCCATAGAACAGTACCTCTAGCCAATTTAGGCGCAGTATGGCCCATATTTCCGTTCTTTGTCCTACAGTTGATATCGATGTAAACCAGCACTTTCTGATAGAATAGTTACTCACGCGTATACTTTCCCTTGATTCTAAGTGTATAACACCAGAAATTATATGAAGTACACCCTGTAATTTTATTCCAAAGAATGGTCCTTACCTTGCTAATTTTTAACAACTAATATACTTTTACATTGTGCTAAGGCAGCTTGTGGTGATTCTAACTGTTCTCATCAAATAACGTAAACGTGCTAGCCAATCAGTTGGAGAGAGGTTTCTTTTGTAATCCATATATTTTCATCATACCTGCTTGCGTATTTCTGCCCCAGTTAAATTACTTCGAACTTGTATTTGCAGGTACCAATTACTGTATTGTGGCCCCCGAGCCACCAGTACTCCATTAATCTCGGCAAAGAGAAATAACTCGCTTTGCCACGGGGCAATGAACACACATCAAGAAATGTGATCTGCTTCTATAGCTAACCAATTGGGAAGCCCTTATGTGCAAAACCTGGGCTGACAAAAGCTCGAGGCAACACAGTCGGCTTTAATCTCTCCATGATGCACAAACCAAAAGCACTTGGAAATGCAATATTGTCTGCCTCATTGTTGTTTCAGATTTTCTTGCTAATACTAACTATTTTTGAATGTGAATTATGCACGAGATCTGTCGGAATATCATGCTTCAATCAAGTGGCCTGCTTGCTTTAGGTTGGACGCAAATAAAAATTGCTGAGGAGTATAATTCCAAGAGATGGGAGTCACTGCACCTGTACCTTACCATACATTCATTGAATCTTTGTCTGCATCCCATAGAGGCCTCACCGACCACACAATTGAATATAAAAATGGAACACATGGAGGGAAGTGTGTCAAAGAGCTAGCCGTACACCACCATATAATCGGCTCACATGTCACCGAAGCACGTTTTTCTATATAATTTTCTTTATAATTTACATTTTATGCTAAGTTACAGGTGTGAATCTCTATGATGTTTTTAAACATATCATTTCCTTATTTATTGGTACCTTTTTTACATGAAGGGCCTTTTGAAAATCAACTTCGTGTTGTAAGGCCGACCCTCCTTTTTGAAAAAAAAAATACTAACTACGTACTTACTAACTTACTTAGACCAGGACCATCACTGCACTCCCAGCGCTTGTTGTTACTACTTTGTTTGACTTGAGTTCACTGTAATCACGGCTTCGACGCGAAGTGTGACGTCATTGAATAAGCAGGATGGTGAAGCGGAGAATGGCTGTTGTACACCCGTCCCCAGCCGGGGACACCTATAGCCAGGCCAAAGTCCTCCACACCAAATGCAACAACTTGAGCCTCTTCCACACGCCCAAGTTGGTCCACTCGCTGACCCATTGTAAATGCTGTAATTGTGCTGGTTTTGTTGGCAATTGATGATCTAACCCAATGCCACAAATTAAAACTGTGCCACTACTCAAAACCTAAACTCAACCGATTGGAACGTATCCTAGTGCACCAAGTAAATGATCCAAGTGGCTGACCTACATTTCACTGATCATATTCATGCGCAACTTAGCAACTAGTATACGTTACAATTCTTACAATAATACTTGCAATACTTTTATTCAATGTCAGTTCGCAAATACAGCAAATATTAGCTGAGGGCTGATATCACTGACAGAAGAATCAACTAAAATAATTGATACTCGAAGTAGAAAGAGTGAAATGAGAGTTATATGACTAAAAACCCTTAACACAAAAGACTGAAATTTGTATTTGCTGGGGTCGAAAACAAAGTGTGCTTCAATCGAAAACAAAGCCAAAACAGTCCTTGTACAAAATGTTTACATGGACACAGCCGTATTCACTTTTCAACTTCTCTGTTTATCAACTGCTTAAATTACTTAAAAGTTTTTGCCAATTTGATATTTTATGTATTTTTTGTTCCACAAAAATGCTACTTGTACTTATAATGAATTACTTCCGTAGCTCTTCTCATTGCTCCGAGATTTACAAATTGGTTTTTGCGTCCTAAATTATAATTACCATCTTCCTTTATCTTGAAGAGATCCCACATAAAGGGTGGAGAGATAAGGTGGAATTACTTATTAACTTCTATCAAATGGCTGCTTTGCTTGGTAGTGCCACAGTAGGTAAGTTTGCCTTTTTCAATAGAGCATTATAGTCTTATGTGAAATCATAATAAACAAACTTTAAAGCCCAATACTGAATCTATTCCATTTTCTTTCCACATGTCTCATCGCAAAAATCCAGACTCAAAGAACAATAGTTTAAATGCATCAAAATTGAACATCTTGAAAAATTGAAAGTATTGAAGGCAAATCCAGGAAATGAGATAGTCTTTGCGGAACCATCAACTGGGCTCTAGCTCTTTTACAAATTACACTTGTACGGTGGTAAAAATCCAAGTTTTGGGCTATGTTTACACCAACAAATTGGACATGGTAAAAACTTTTTACTTCAGAACCATTTTTATCGAAGACTTGAAACTCGGCATTGGCGTCCGAAGCAGAAATCTGGGTAGATGCAGACTTCCTAAACTGTGTGAAATAAGTAAAAATTTCATTCAAAACCAGTTTTGCCCCCCCCCCCCCCCCCATCACCACAACAAAAGGAAAAAAAAAAAAAAAAAGAAGAAGAAAAAAGAAAAACGCCCCAAGAGCCAAGATCAAAGGTCAACTCCGGGGCTTGTGGAGCTGTTGTATCATCAATGCCCCCCAGTACTAATTCACTTATTGCAAAACCGCTCCTGGGACTAACACATGAACCGGTCCATCGGCATCTGGCAGACCTTATCAGGCATACCCTTCTGGGGCAGATTTTTTATTGTTTGGTTTGGTTTGTTTTGTCTTGTTTTTTGTTTTGTTTTGTTTTTTTGAGAGAAAGTCGTATGGCATATAGCAAGAAACATATGAGAAGTTTTTTCCCTCAAAACTAATATGAGACCACTATAAAACCAACAACACCAGAGCTAAAAACGATGGCAAGAAACTGATAGACCAGATTGTCACAAAACCACATAAAAAACACTTGACCCAGTACTTGGATGTACAATTTAAAAAAGAACACGTTCACGTCATTCCCTACAGCAGCCTTGTGATGGAGTATAGTTCTAATCAGTCTGAAACTAAGGCCAGCAAAGTAAAGATTGAATTTGAAAATTACATCACTTTATAGGCACCACCTGGTCAAACTCCGTCCATCTACCCAATCCAAATTCAGTAATGTGGCTCTGTGACATTTACAATTGACTCAGAGTCCCCATTTCAG
The DNA here is from genome assembly GCA_964020975.1 of Hermodice carunculata. NCBI lineage: Eukaryota > Metazoa > Annelida > Polychaeta > Eunicida > Amphinomidae > Hermodice > Hermodice carunculata. Next base: position 52,296,202 of record OZ026618.1, on the reverse strand, counting down.
TACTTGATCCAGCTCTGAAAGAAGCCTTAATTTTGAATTACAACCATTTACAATATTGAAGTCAAAATGTAAATTCTGAGTGACAATGCAGAAACCAAGCTCACCAAAGTGCCCTTCTGACCTTTGTATTAACATCAAGGTTACTCATCCTCAAACTTGATCTAGCCCTGGATGAGGACTAAATTTCTATGCAATATACAGGTCGTATCTTGAAAATGTTTTACCTATTATGTGGAAACTAAAATTTTCTATAGTACCTCCGTGACCTTGGGAATAGGGTCGAGGTCAGCAACATTCATATTCCACCTAGCCCTAATATAGGAGTATATACCTAACCATTATCTAAGTCTTACTGAAAAAAAAAACGTCTTGAGTAATGGTGCAGAAACCAGTCTCAATACCAACCGACCGACCAACTTAGTAACCTTGTGAATTTGGTTCAGATAATTCATCTTCAAAGCTGATCAAACCCTAATTAAGAACTACAACCAGGTGCAATGTCAAAGTCATTACTGAAACGCTTATTAAAAATTCGGTAACCAAGTTCACAAGAGCGACCATGTGACCTTTGGATATACGTCAAGGTCAAACATCTTCGAACTTGATCTATCTCTGGATAAGGACAACAATCTTGTGCAATGAAAAGGCGCTAATGCAAACTTTTTTTTACTTATGGTGCGGAAACCAAAACTAACTAAAGTACCTCCTGACCTCGATTAAGGTCAAAGTCAGCATTCTTTATTTTCCCTCCTAGCCTTTATGCTGGGGAGATAAGTAAGTTTCATTAGTGTCTCATCTTAAACAATTCTTGAGTTATGGAGCGGAAACCACAGTCTCTCTCCAAACCAACTGACCTAACCACCAACTGACATGATCAAACCCATATGCACTTCATTATTCTGGGGGGGGGGGGGGGCATAATAAGAACAATACAAATCGAAAATTAGAGAGGACACACTGTAGAACAATCTTATACATTCTTATACACATTCGTCTAGAAGGGGGCGTCCAAAAATGAGGAAGACTGTTAAAAAATTTAATAAAAGAGAAGAAAACAAGTTAACGTACAGCGT
>OZ026618.1:52260129-52292629 GCA_964020975.1 Hermodice carunculata | reverse complement strand
TCCAGCAATATTTGTAATACTCATGTTGCTTCACTAATAAAGATTCCAAGACTGTACATTGACATGACAAAGTGTGAATGGATGAGGTTTTGTTGGTATGGAGATAGCACATGGGTAAGGATGTAAAACGCACTTCGGCAAAATGGATATATTAGCCTTTTGTTTTTCAATGAAAAGGACATGGCAGAGAAAAGACCACATTGTTGGTCCCACATCCAGCAGTACCTACATTGGCGGGTTTATTTACGCTTACACCTCCAGTGAACATATTTCAGTTCAATGGTTTCTTGGAATTATCCATCCGAAAAAAAAGTGGAAATAATTTCATTCACATCATATAATACACGCAAAAATACATAGTATTATTATGAAAAGGCTGCCGGAAGGCGAAACCTTGTTGGGCTGCCCGACTCCATTTGGCATGCATTCACCTACATATTGAAAAAAAGTGTGAATGGATGAGGTTTTGTTGGTATGGAGATAGCACATGGGTAAGGATGTAAAACGTACTTCGGCAAAATGGATATATTAGCCTTTTGTTTTTCAATGAAAAGGACATGGCAGAGAAAAGACCACATTGTTGGTCCCACATCAAGAAGTACCTACATTGGCGGGTTTATTGAAGCTTACACCTCCAGTGAAAAGATTTCAGTTCAATGGTTTCTTGGAATTATCCATCCGAAAAAAAGGGAAAATAATATCATTCACATCATATAATACAGGCAACAACACATGGCGTTATTGTGTAAAGGCAGCCGGAAGGCGAAACCTTGTTGGGCTGCCCGACTCCATTTGGCAAACATTCACCTACATATTGAAAAGAAAAAGATATTGCACTTTATATTGATACATTGAAATGGGTCTTTGGATTCCAAATAGTATTTTAGAATCATTCACACAACACAATCACAATTTACAGGTCTAACAAAAGTGAACATTACTGTAATACATTAGAGGAAGAAAAATGCAGCTAGACATACTATGACAGAACTCAATACCAATTTTATCTGGAATAGAGGAAGAATAATCCTCAATGAAAGAAAATGTGTACTACAGAAGATATGTACAATACAGTACATGTTCATGAGCTAGTCAGCACCAATGAGTTATACTCGGCGGCAGTATGACTAAATCAAATGTTTCCTGGGATAAAATATAGATATCTGTGTAAAAACAGAACTCAAACTGATTTACTATATTTTGTTTAATTTCAGCATTACATGTTTTAAGAATGTATTAAGATCACAGCCAATCACATTGTCCCTTCCAAATTTCGAAGAAAATTTTATCATTCGTGCATCTTTTAGCGGATACTTGGCGGTAACGATGTACGTGTTTAAGTGCATCACGTTTGTGATATGAGTTTTGATTGTTATGACAAATGCGACAAAAGCGGGTTTTCCTATGTCTGTTACCTTCCCAATGGCTTTTCACCAAACTCAGAATTTTGCTGTCCGTCCTGTCATAAAGAATAAGGCTGTGTCTGCAATCAAACAAGCCTATATGTGTCTACAAATATTGGTGATTGTATGTTAGCATTAAAGCTCTGTCACATTTCAAAATACCATTCCACAATAGAAAGTACGTGTGTGAACTGCGCTTAGTAATCTTATTCGGGAAGCTCCTATTTCTTTATTTAAGTTTTTGTACGAAAACTTTGAGCCACCCATTTTGTATTTATAGCCCTTCAAATAAGAGTTGTAATGTATTGAAGACAAATTGAAGATGCTTTAATTATAACCAGAAATCTTTCAAAGAAAATAGTTCGTACAAATGCGTCCGTCTGTTGGCGCTCTGCGCGTATAAACTAGACAACACAAGGCGCTTAAAACTGATTGTGTCAATAGGCAACATCGGACTTTATGCAAATTGTTCTCCCACGCGGGTATGTTTAAACGTATGGACACTCACTGCATACTAGTCAGGCGTTTCTGCGACAATTACTGGGATTGCCTGTGCGGGGTGGATGAGACATCCTGCACCTTACTTGGATTGTCCTTACGGAGTGGATAAGACATCCTGCCCAAACAAATGTGTGCATTTTTGGCCTTTACGCAAATGCCCAAATTCGTCTTTGTAATGAATATTCCGTGCACTGTATATCATAGGATCTCAAAGTGATGTCATTTGGAGCTGCATTATTCATAAAGCTGTTAATATCGAAATAAAACAAAACCTTTGCGACCTTCGGCGATCGGATATATCCGTCATGATGTTTCTATATAGTCTAAGGAAAGCATTCGAGAAAACTGAACACAACTCCGCTTCTTCGAACTGAAGAGAAATTCCATTTCGAAAATACAGAACAGTTTGTTTCATTGTATGAAGAACTGTGTTTAGTTTTGAATGTCAAGTGTGCCTTTTATCAATTTGCCGTTACATATTTTTTAAACTGTCTATACAAATACTTATGGATGTACGTCAGATTAAATGCCTTCAAAGTGGCCTTTCTGCAGTTTTCAGACATTTTGTGTACGTAATATTTAAGATTCATACGGAGGAATCAATTTCCATCTAATTCTATCGGCAAGCTGTATTTTAAGCAAAATGTTGATCAGGACAGAGTTGTTTTGAAACGGTTTGTAGTCTAGCTTTGTTACCCCACCATCAGCTCCATCCACAGAAGGTGCTTCATTTACCTGACTCTACTTATTGCTCTACCTGCTGGTCTTGAGTGCTTGTGGGTAGCCATGTGTCAATCATTATCTGGCCCGTCCAACCGGTGACTTAACCAATCAACACCAAGCTGAATAGCCAGACTGTGAGTGACCATGATGACACAGAAGTAATCAACTTTGCTTTTTTATGCTTAAAATCATCGGAATATAGTATTCTTTGAAGTATTAGGGATGTAACATATTATCATACTCGTTTAACGCATCGTCCGGTCAGATAGGGAAGGTGTCATGACGGTCATATGACCACATTGTCAGTTTTAATGGGGATATATGTGAAAGCATTTTAGTGGATATGTTAGATTAAGCAGAAAAACATATTGAAACATTCCATTACACTGGAGGAGCACAAATTATTAAGCATATCTGTTCAGAGATACAACTTTTAAATTTCTTACTGTTACCATCATATCTATTTGTCGCAGAGTAAATATTCTTTTAATGCTGTTTACTTTTACCCATCTTTGAAAAAAAAATCAATTGAAAATGTTTAAAATTTATGTGGTTCAGTATCAGATTTCACTATGCAACTCTCATCGAAAATCGTCTTCATTGTAGATGTCAATGAGAGGAATTTTGCCCAGAGAGAAAAAAAATCTGACAGTCAAGTATTTTATGCCACTCAGCTGCTGTTATAGTTGCATTTTCTACAATATCGTCACAAGTTATATGTGCTTCTTTAACAGTACATTAATTCACTGCAAGTGTACTCATTTTAAGAATGAATGTGTTAGATAGAAATGCATTGCACTGTATATCGTTGGGTGTGGGCATCATTACCCTGATTTTTAGGTGTTATACCATTGCCCAGCTTGCCTGTCACCTCATATATGACAGTCATCGATCGGTCTGGTCAATATAATCTGGCCTGTTTTGGAAGCAGACTTGCCAGCGCTTCAAATGCTTTACATCATATATATAACATGCAAATTAATTTGTGTTTTTTTTAGCAATAGTATAATTATTTATGTGATAACACAAAGCAAAATTCGATCTGGCAGGAAGGCAACGGCTACTCATATGTCCACAATAGTGGTAGGGTTAAACTTCAGCATAGGTGCTCATATAATAAATTTTATTCCAATATAATACATTAAGATAATGTCATTATCTATCAGAATTTTACCGGTAAACTGATATTCGTGGTTACTTGCCACGGTATTCACTGCACCTGCAGCCAAAAATCCGTTGCTGCACATTTTCGCATGGCATTCAACAAATTGAAGACGTTAGCCACAAGTCATATCTTTATCCTCTTTAAAAATAATGACTGCAGATTTGATGGACATCATCGTAAATATTACTTACACATATCTTATACATTTTGGCAATAATAGCTACGCAGGAAATGTGTTCTTGGGTCTGTTTTGCTGGAAATACAAATGTTCATACATTTCGGGCATTCCGAATTTCCAAAGTAGCTTTTCATGTACAATATGCAAAAAAACGAATTAAAAAAATTGCAACCTTAATGCAAACTATGGATGTCATGTTTGAGGAAGGGGAATGCGCCTAGGAATTCTGAAATTTATCTAAAACCTTCAAACCTGAAAAATGTATAAACTTGTTAGCAGAATCCTCTGCCGCAAAAATCGATAACTGCTCACAGGTTCTAGAATACATTTGAGTGATACATATATATATATATATATATATATATATATATATATATATATATATATATATATATACCCTACAGAGTAGCACAGTGTTTTAGATGCAGGATATATATATATATATATATATATATATATATATATATATATATATATATATATATATAAAACACTGTGCTACTCTTTAGTGATACTGCGCATAAGTCATCTACAAAGATAAAAAAGTGCAATAAGACTTATTTTTCATCTACCGTCTTCAGACTCACATGATGATTACTATATTTTACTGAATTGGTTTCCTCTGGCCAAACTCGTTGCATGACATGTCCAAAGGGCAGTACCACAGGTCTACATATGTCTGAACAATTTAACCCCACGAGTCCTAACATATATTGTACAGTGTATTTTCAACATCCATAACCGTGTTACTCATTCCTCAGATAAAGTTACATGTACCGAGACAAAAAAAAAAAATTCAACAGAAATCTCCATCTTTCAAATATTTTCCATGAAACAATCCAGACTCTGAAACTCAAAATCGTCTTCACTAAACGGATCCAAGCATCAATACAAATATAAACATACAGCACTAGGAAATTCACAGGGGGAAGCAGTTAACCTTGGACTGCAAAATTGTAGAGTTACGTTAATTCTACTTATTTATTGGCAAACGGTTCTGAGGTCGTATATTTATATAAAAAATACCTACACATTATTTTGGGGGATTTATACCGAAGGTGAATGTGTTGCGGACGTACCCTACACCGGCAACATGTACAATACATTCGGCCCCCGGCCCCATGTGTTGTACTTGTGCTTGCAGTGCAGTGCAGGGTGTTATACCTGTATATATTGTACAGATCTTACAGAAACCCACTATGATGATAACCCCGTAAGCAGATGGTTGATGTGTTATTGTCTATCTATCTATCTATCTATCTATCTATCTATCTATCTATCTATCTATCTATCTATCTATCTATCTGTCTGTCTGTCTGTCTGTCTGTCTGTCTGTCTGTCTGTCTGTCTGTCTGTCCACATTCATATATTTATCTATGCATCCATCCATCTATCTATTTATGCCAAAATTGCCAAAAGCACATTAAATATTCACTCAGCTAAAATTCTAATTTTAATGACATTACTTTATTTCTTTCTGTGCCAACTACGACTAAAGTCGAAATACATAGAATAAACTGCTCTGAAGTATGATAAGGAGTAAGGATCCACATTCATGTAAAACGAACGACCTTTCATTTGAAGTACCAACATAAGTGTCTGCAGGTAGATTTTAATAGTCCTGGTCAACAGGATGTCTCCTCGTCCTTTGAACCCATTGGGCCCAATGTGCCCCAAGGAAAGCTGTTGACTCAGTCAAAAATGTGACACGGAAAGAGATAACCCCGAAGGGCTAACATGATGCATGGGGCGCTTGTTTCTAATATGGCATTTGCTTGCGTACATCTATACAGCTACATGTATGGTTGCACCTATCTGACAATCGCTTGTGTGGTCATTCCACAACCACTTGTGAGGATGCATTTCACAGTGATTTGTGATGGCTGCAGTAAACAGGCACTTTTACGGTTGCATTTTACCACCATGGTGGTCACTTCACGTAGACATTGATTATACAATTCGAAATTTTGAAGCTCCAAATATCCTTTATTAAGTTCCTTTATAATATTCAGGACCTGCTGAATTGATTCCTTAGTCAGTTTTGTACGTCTAGTATATGATTATTTGCAACGCATACACGCATACACAGTCACACACAAAACACACAAAACACAAACTTATATTAATAATACCGGCACGAACATTACTATTTACGTCCTAAAAAATTGTACAATAAACATCACCGATTGTCATCTTGAAGTCATGAAAAGCTAGTTACGTTGATCTTAGCATAAATACCGCAATACCATGATACTTTGCCCATCATTTTGCAAGGAATTAGTTCGCAGGTCCTATGGGGATTTTATTGAGCATGTTTTACCTGAATTGCCTAATATTCTGGCCCATTTCACATGAAAACCAAGGTAATTGTATTTTGTCAGGTACTACCACAATTATGATTTGTTTACCAACTGTACGGTAATACAATATTATGGACATTTATTTTCAGGTCTGCGGGTTCGTTTTGGTTATTTTTGTTGCAGGTCACTCACTTATAGCGCCGGGCGGGGGCTGTGAATGTGGCACACAAGTGGCGCTCGAGGTATCTACAAATGGCACCTCAACGTGGCACTGACTTGCCATCAAATATGTTACAATTTAAGGCGAGGGAGGATTTTTTCTATAACAAACTGGTTGTCGATGTCTCCTAACTTTGAATGTCTTTTTTGTTATGCAATGTTTGCATCTTTCACAAAAGCATCCAAAAATCTTAAGAAATAGATAAAAGGTCCCACCAAAAACATTTACGTCTCGTTAAAGGGATTCTATGGGTGTGCGTACCCCAAAGTTTCAAGAAAAATATTCTGAATGGCTGTTTACATTACTGAAAAAAAGAACTGGATTTTCCATTGTATGGTGCGTTTTCTCAGTTAGGTCTAAAGGCCGATCACCTAGTGATTTTCCGTTGCATCAGACGCATTGCCCCGTGTAAATACTATGTTGCATGCAAATCTGTCCCTGCAACACGTTGCATGAACATCCAACCTGCTGGATTTTCGTTTGAAAGGTTGCGTCGCAAACGTGACTGCAACCCCTCTGACCACCTTGTTGCCTGTTGCATAAGACCGCACATTGAAGCACGGCACTATCCTATTTTCCTGGTTGCACGGATGTCTCTCCCAGCCATTGCAGAGAATCAATAGAAAAGGCAAATGATGGCAGAATTGGTCCACCCAGCAGATTTATGACCTTATATATGCCAACAGAAAACGTCAATATCTGTGGGATACAGATGTGACAAAGTACAAGGACAAAGACCTGCGTGATAAAATGATACATACATACATACATACATACATACATACATATATACATACATAGTTGCATGGACATATGCATGGAGTGTATTGTGCGAGACGTTTCTTGGGTGAATTTTAAAATTTATTTATCCTTCATTAATATATTCGTCCACTTACTCCCCGCACTGCCACAATACACGAATGCATGTATTTGCAGCATAAATTTTGCACATTACCATTTGTATGACCGGTAAATATTAACCTGTTTTGCTAACCGGTTGCTGCTCCGGCCATAGTATAGTAAAGAGAAAATGGGAATTCTACCACAACTTTGAGTGTTAAACTGTGGTTTGATGGTTTGGCTTCAATCCTTTGCTTCACTGGCCACTGAGTCAACATCTTCTGACCCAGGCCAGTATTCAAGGGATCTTTTTGACGGCTGAACAATTTTTCTTCTTCTGTATTGTTTCATTTTGTTATTCTTATTATGTCATTATTGAACTTTTGACTATAAAAATTGTAAAAAGACACTGATACTTTTTGCATACCACACCTGTGTGACTGTATCCAAAGCTGGCTGTATTCCTTGACATATAAGTCATTCCACACACCCTACTACATATTCCATTTCAACTACTTTGTATTGCATCTGTGCATATGTAAAATCGAATCGATCTTGACATGTAAAGTTGCAATGTTTGTAACAAAAGTAATAATATAACTGGGCTTGAACATTTTAATTGTGATCTTTGTAATTAAAACGTACACAAAAAGATATTTGAAATGTATTTCAAAATAAGAAGACTCATGTAGTTGGTTATGCCCAAACTGCCTAATTTCTAAGTTTTTACTTAAACCCAGAGATGATGAAGATACATGTTTCCAAATTATTTTGGATATGTAGCTTACGGTATGTAAAATTGATATCAAAATTCCTTTATGAAAACTCTTTATTCCCACTGAGATCAATGATGATAAAAACTCTATAAATCGACCCATGAGACTTGCAGAACACACCATAACCTTTATCAAAAATATTTATACAAATGGTTTTAATCTTGATCATGCTCTACACAATGGAATTTTTGCAATAACATTTCAGATCATTTTCCTGTATTTCACATCAGTAACTGCCACTGAAGTTCTAGTGACTATGCCTCAACATCACCAAATAATTAACTCAAAGATTTTAACAAATTTGAAAAAAAGCTTTTATAACTGGACTACAGTCACCAATACAACAGATCCAAAGTCAGCCATGGACACATTTTATTTATGTTTAGCGAAAGTTTTTAATCGCAGTCAAATATGTTGGTTGTAAATGTAAAACTCATAAACAAAGGATAACTGGTGATATAATCAAGGTAAAAAAAAATATTAAAGACAAAATTATTTAAAAGAGAGTAAGGCAAAAAATTTTTAAAAAAAGGAAAAGAAAACCAGTATAAATTTCCACATATTTTACGGACTGTTAAGACAAATTATTACCTTGACTTCTTCAAAGAGAACAGGTACACATTGTCTAATGCATGGGAAGCTCTTTATAATATGATTGGCAAACGCAAAAGGAGCTTGTCAATGACAGATTCAAACTCTATAATCAGACGTTAATTGATAATGAAATTAGTGCTAATTATTTCAATTCATGCTTTGTTGATGTGTTCAGATTTAGCTGGTACCAGTTCAGAAAGTAGTATTGATCCTCTTCCATATTTACATGATGTATATGTAACCTATTTTTATTTTTGATCTTTTGTTGGTGATGATGTGCGAGTGAAGAATTCTCTTCCAGGATGGAATGATAATCATACATCTATACTCAAGTTTTTATTAGAGCATACTGTTACCCCTCCCCCAGAATATACCATTGATATGTAACTCTTCAGTGGTATAATATCCTGATTCCCTAAAGCTGAATCAAATCATTACCACAGGAAAAAGGGGTGATCCAGCAATTTGCTCTAATAATCGTTATATCTCAATTTCGTTTTTTTGTTTTGTTTTTTTTTTTTTTTTTTTTTTTTTTTGTTTTTGTTTTGTTTTGTTTTGTTTTTTTCATTTTCGAAACAATTACAATCAACTTTTTAAAATACCTTCATGAAAGAAGGCGTCTGTACAGTATTCAACTTGGCCGTAGATGTAAATATAGTACTGATATGGCACTCAGTGATCTGGTTCAAAATGTGTTGGAAGTTCTCGAAGACAAGACATATGCAGCAAGCGTGTTTCTTTATCTCTCAAAAGCCTTTGACACTGTGAATCACAAAATTCTTAGTGCCATATCATATTACCATGGTATTCGTGGTAGTCCTTTAGACAGGTTTGAAAGTTACCTCACTGACAGAAAACGGTTTGTTCAATTTCAAAATGAATCTTCAGATACCCATATGATTACCTGTGGAGTCCCACATGGTTCACTTCTGGAACTTCTGCTCTAATATGTGATAATGATATAGCTAATGACTCTTCAGAGGTATTCAATCTTCTTTTTGCAGATGATACTGATTCACTCTTGGCTCATATGTATTTAAATGAGCTTAATGATATGACCGAACTTAAGGTTAGTACCATAATTTTCGTTTAGTTTCTGAAATGATTTAATGTTTACAAATTTTTCCCTAAACGTTGATTAAACTAACTACATGAATTATTCTGAGCTTAAACCGAGGTTTAAGAAAACTGACTTTTTTGTTTGTATCAATAAAGTTCCCATCCAGCAGAAAAAAAAAATTATCAGAGTAAATTTCCTGGAGAATGGATTGACAGTGTCTAAACTGGAAACATCATTTTTTTACATTTGTAACTAGGTTAGTAAACTAATCTGCATTTTAATGTAATTGTGATAACTGTTAGTAAACCCAGTCTGTTTAAACTGTACTATTCCCTGTGTACCACTGGCTTACATATGATTATATCTCTTGGGTAGCTACATATGATACCAATTTGGATTATCTTATAAAACCACACAAAAAATATATATTTTGATATATATATTGATGACTATAAGGCACAAACTGATTCCCTATATCATGATTCAAAAATGCTAAAACTAAAAATGTAATAACTGTTTGCTTGGAGTCTCTATGTGTAAAATTTATCACAAAGTTGCACCTGTCTCCAGTTAACAATTGTTGTCGCTGAATTCCGACATTTATAATTATAATACTAGACGTAGACACAACTTTTATATATGCCAACCTTCTTCCAAAGAAGAATTTTCCACCATCTAATTCGAGGCCCTGCTACATGGAATGAAATTTCTACCTATACCCAGGAGTAATTACACTCACTTAACGTGCATATCAATCATTATCATAGACTCCAGGTAAATATTCGTAGATCAGCACCTAGTCCAAGTGCACAAGCAAGAGAATTGGAAAAAGATAGGAATGAATGAGACAAAGCTGACTTTTTTCTCAGAATAACATTAGAATATCATATAACATATCAAAAGTCCACAAGTTTCCTCCATGTGTTCTTCTTGGCAATTAGAAAAATTCAAAAGGGTGGCCAATGGGACCGAATTTCACTTTAACTATTCTAGAAATTGTGCCAAGATGCTTTATTTTAATGCAGTTCAGAAAATATCAGAAATAAAGTCAATCATCACTGTATTGGGTGTTTAATATCGTGTTTTTTTCCCAACAGACAAACTCTTTCACCGCATATTTTAATTTTAATCGACAGCTGAGATTATAGAACTGTTTATAATAACCCAAACACCATTTATATTCTATACCTCGACAGTAAAAAATAACAATAAAGTAGGGAGTGCAGCACGTAGTACCAGCAACAATGCGCCACATACATACTGTGTTGAAATAATCATATTTACAACACAAACATATAAAGGGGTGTGGGTATTATGGAAAATTTAATAATATATCAGCATTTCTGTAAATTTGCACTGAAATTCGACTGGGTTCGCTTCTCGCGGTGTGCCGATAATTTGACTGCAGTTGCCTCCCGTGATGCAAAATTGCCCCCTAGTGGCTTAATACGACCCCTGATAATGATCTTGTTGCGTTGGTAAATGCACTTGTGGGCCTATGCATATATTTCCAAAGTTTTTATTTCTGTAAATTTTCAATCAAGTGAATGGTCTGCTCCAATTTGCCTTCAGTGTGACTTCCTTCCAACTAAAATACATTTGAGCCTACTTTATATAAAACAGACATTGTGTAAGGGAAGCCGTAAAAAGATCAATGTCAGATAAAAACTACTCTAGCTGAGTTCGGGGTGGGGGTGGGGGTAAAGACCTGTTTAGTTTTCCGTCCAGCAAAATCGACATAAGCCATAAAAAATGACATTTTGAGCTACGAAGGGGAAAATATGCAATATCAATTTACGCCATGTGAATGTAACAAGTTTATTCAAGTAGCGGTCAACGTTTGTACCCATGAAAGGCACGCCAATTGCTCTTGCTGCAAGGGCAAGGAACATCTGGAGTGTAGGGCAGTGCAGTTGCCGTTTCCAAGCGTTATTTTCGTATTAGATTAATTTATTTTTGTAACATATGTTGCATGTATGTATATCTTCGTCATGCTCACATATTCAAGTGTGAGAGAACAAATTAATAAAATAGTAGAAAGCCTTTCTATTTTTGTTGTAAAAGCCCCCAGAGTTATGAGTATATATTAATTACAGGCATTAAAATCCTCCTTAATGTGGCACCGATACTTTTTGAAATTCTTGTATTACCCACCACTGCCACTAATGTACGAACGGTCTGGGCACCATGCATACTGCATGGATTAAATGTTAATAATTTCATGACTAAATGTGATCAGATACCAGTTGAACAAATAAATGTGGAGTTCTGCTGATTCACTTTAGGGTTGTGCAAAGAACGGGACACAAGAAGGCAGGACATGACCATACTGTCAGATAGATATTCAGGATGAATTGCGCCTCATGTTTGATTGTATTCAATAGACAAAACCCAGAAACGACATTTTCAAAACATGTATTTGGTATTTGTGCAGACTGTACAATTCATTTAGCCATTCGAGAGAAAATGGCCTGTGGATGAAGACTTTGAAATCAAAGAAATGGGAATATAAATACATGCGGTGAAACCGGTGTATAGATACTGAGTATAAAAGAAGAACCAGGCATCCATTGTAATAGTGGAGTCTCTTTATTATGTTGGGTATTAATCATTCATACGTGGATGTCACCAGAAAGTTGAGGACCACAAAAGTGTATACGACTGGGGATATATCGCCTTCGGGTAAACCGTAGTTCCAATGTTTAGTCATCTTAAGTCTAAAAGGGGGGGGGGGGGGGGTCGAGCTAACACTATATCACTTATTTTCCTTTATCCGACACCGATCTTTTGAAGGCTTCTCTAAAGTCACATATTGAGGAACTCGAGCTGACAGTCGGAACTATAGCTTAATAATGATAACACTTTTCTTTTGTGGGGGGTGGTGGGGTTTTTTTGGTTTTTTTTTTTTTTTTTTGTTCGTTTGTTTGTTTGTTTGTTTGTTTTTGTTTTTTTTGTGTGTTTTTTTGGTGTTTTTTGTGTTTTTTGTTATTTTGTTTGTTTGTTTTTTTTTATTTGTTTTTTTTCCTTTTTTGCTACAAGCAGCTGCAGAAACTGGGTGAATTTAGCACTTAGTCACATATTGTACTGGTAATCTGTTTCCGGAATTAGATATCACCAGCCAAATTATTTCTGTGCTTGTTGGAGCATCAGGGATTCAACGTCCTGCTCTTTTTTTCCTTTAGGGAGGAATGATTTTTTTTCACCTTAATTTAAATAGATCATTTCAGCCGAAGAAATTCGGCCTATTTATCATATGGTCACATATTAAAATGGTAATCCATTACCTTTCTGATGGCTTAAACTCGAATATATTGGTGGTTGTTGAAGTATTTGGGGCTGAGCATCCTGCTACTTGTCCCCCTCCCCTTTTTGAGCGGGGGGGGGGGGGGTAATGGCATCTTATTGTTTCACAAAAGGAAAGAAATGAAGGTGATGGCACAGAAGTATCAAGAGGTAAAGGGAAATTTCCTAAAGCATTAATATCACCAAGCCTTCAGCGAAATGCTGGCCTACCGGGGAACCTACAAAACGCGTTATTGGCTCCAATGGTACACAACAACTTTAGAAAATGGTACACAGATGACATCTAGCATCAAGTCCCAACCAGACTAAATACCTGTACTCTAACCTTTTCCAGCAGATGCAAGACTAACTTGCATTCTTCTGAAAATTCTTTTTACTTTTTGCGTGACTGTGTGTACTGTGTCGAGGACGTTAACGTGTGTGTAAAGTTACACCTTGACAGACGGAAGTCTATAATTGCAGTGGAAAGAGTTGGGTTTGCAAAGAGTGTGTTGCAACGTGGCACAAAACGTAAAGGTGCGTGGGGGGAAGCTGTTTTAATAGAGTAAATAACTCGTTTGACTTAGTTTCATCAGAGGCTTCATATCACCGGAAATGCAGCAGGCAGTTCTACCGCCAAGGCTGTAATGTTAAAAAAATGTTTCAAGCATCTCGTTGCAGATATGAAGACCAACATAAAGAAGTAGCTTTTTGTAAACTTCTCATTTCTGTAGATAATAATGATGAAGATCAGTACGTTTTGTCTGAACTTTTTGAACACATGGACATGTAGCTTGAGGGATGGGAAAGGTACACAACCAGGCATCTCAAAAGCAAACTTTTACAATACCATGCGGACAAAATCACTATAACCCGTAACCCGTAACCCTTGGAACCTTTTACATGATAAAATATATAAACATTCCTGGTCAAATACCAAAGATTAAGACTAGAGTTTTGTTGTGAAATCCAGTTTATTCAATATAATGTGAAACATGTTTTGTTTTGGTTTTAACAATGTTGAAACATACGATGTCCATTTGTATCACAGACGCTCTGGATTTCAGGGTATGTTAGTTGCATGTCTCCTTAAATTTCTTAAGGATTGTGCATGGAGCTTGGGGCTTGTATTTCTGATGCCGTGATACTGTGGAAGAAAGTACTAGGCACAAACTCATCTTGCTATTTAGGACACGCTGATAGACCACAGTATTTCGTAAATCTTCGGGTTACAATCTACAGTTGTGATTGGCTGGTTGCGCATCCCGACGGAGATAGTCCGTATTTGTGAAAATACTGCATTTTCAGCATGCTGTAGCTTCTGTTTAAATAAATTAAGCTAAGTCAGGTTTTTCCTGCATCACAGATTTGCTTCTTTGGTCGTCATAAAGGTGCACTGTCTTCTAGGCCAGGTGGGAACTTTCTGGTGTGGAATGACAATAATGTGACCCTGGTAACAGAATAGTTCATACACCTGTGTAATGCTTACATCCAGGCGTTGTTTCATATTTCAATTATCACAAATTAACAAGCTGGGAATTATATGACACACCTCCATCCATGTTTTTCTGATAATTTTTTATCTGTTAAATGCCGTTCACGGAATGTTAAAATACCAAAATGCTGATTTTTATGACTGAAAAATGCAAATATGAAAAATAGAAGGATTTATAACTGTGGTCTGTGGCCTTCAACGCTGCACTATTTTCACTGTGGAGAAGAACTTGTTCACTGGGGATATTTTGATCTTTAAAAATGGAGGTAGAAAATAATATTGGTTGTCCAAACACCCATTCAAATAATAGTCTATAAAACAGATCACTACGCGGCTATACTAACAAAATTATGTCTCATTTTTTTTTAATCAAATGCATAAAAAGAAAGACAAACTCTAATTCAGAGCAGACTTTCACTTTTTCGTTACACACATTTTTTTTTTCTCCTAAAAAGGAACGTGGGACCAACCATATAATTTTACATTGGCAGCTAGGCGGGACTAAACGTGATTAAACACCCACATTTATCAGGTTTAAATATATTTACCTTATTTTAAGCCAAGATATAAAACAAGTACATGAAATATAGACATCTCATGGAGCATTTCGATTTGAAGCAGAATGTTTACTAGTTAAAAATACGTGTTTTATTGGATATATTATTCTTTCTATATTCTAGAGTTTACTTTGAGATATTCTGCTATTTTTGGTCACACAATTGAGAATAATCGTCTGCACACTGTTTTTGTTCAACTCTCATTATGCATTTGTACTGTGGTATTAGCATGATTAGTGAATGATTTAAGTTTTAGTGGAGTGTTGAAACTGATAGTCATGAAAACGAGTCTCATAGTTCTCTTATTGATGCTACAGATGTAAGATGAACTTTTGATGTTTTATTATGTGATGGTTACACATTAGTATCACATGGCTTGAAACCTACATGTTTGGAATCATTTCTATCAGCTGACCATGTTATCATATACAACAAAACGGTGCCTACAAATGCAGTGCTATTTTACCCCCACGTTATGATAGAAATCACATATGGCATGTTTTAACAAGCTTTGTTAAAGGACTTTGATGTTGTTGATTTGACTGTGAAAGTATCTTGCTAAGTTTAAAGAGATCTAATGTAACATATTTGCCTGGTCTTTTCACGTTTGCATGTATCTGGTATGATAAAGCCTAATGTAAGTATCATATCCAGTCTGTACACTTCCTAAATTTACTATATTGCGTACACTAACATGTGACTGATAAAATGCTAACGGTGGTCTCCAAAGGGAAGCATATTGGGTGCTATTCTATCGATTTAAGGCATGTCACCCTATTTATTTGAATTAACTCACGATTAATTAATGGGTTGTAAGCTCATTGCAACATGCACGACGCTGTTAATGTTCAATGTTCTCCGCAATCTTTGCAATCTAATGCAGCTTGGTGGTTAAACGTTAGCCGTGCTAACCTGGAAAAGGCGAGTCATTTCTTGTAATTTCTTGCAATATACGTCTTGATAATACAAGCGAGTCCAGCGATATGGGTAGTTCGAATGGTAGTGGTGACTCTGCTTTGGTCTCTGATGGAATCAGACAGGCCACAGGAGGACAACGTGTCAAGTTTGGGTTGTTCAATTGATCTTGATTCTTTGGACCAGGATGTCGTTAACAACGTTTACCAATCAGTTGTTGGTAATGTCTTGGATCATAGTTTCGCTACAAATGTAACATACTTTCGGCGAGGAAGCCTGGACAAATGCCCTCACAGCCCTGAATATACAGCTATATAAAAAACAAAGACACTACGTTACATATGTTGATATTACTACCAAGGTATTTACATCAGCATGTACACACACAAGACCACATACCTAAATGCATAGAGTGCGATCCGGTCTTTCCAAAACTGACAATGCAGACACACAGCCCCTAAATTTGCAAGCAAGGACACAATTCCTTGCCATATCTGTCTGCTGTAGCGCCCATCTTTGATTCCGGCCCATTCAAGGACACACACACATACACACATACACATACTCGCGTCCATATATAAAGTATGTCGCGTCAGAGTTTTGTCACCTTCACAACTAAACATGCGGCCTTAGCAGACATAAAACTTTTTTTATTTTATCGCTTTTTTTTATTTATATATTTTTACTTATTTACTTATTTACTTATTATTATTATTTTTTTTTTTTGTGCCATTCTTCATTTGATATTTTGCTGGGGCAGGTAAAAAGCCATGTCGCGAAAGCAAACAATCAAACAAGTTCTGCGAACACTTCAAATGTCTACTCAGTCTACAGGATCATTACAGACACACACACACACACACACACACATTTTGGTAGATAGATATCTGTTGTCTATCACACGTCAAATCCGGATTGTTCTGGTCCCATCTTAATTTGAAGAAATTATCAAACTTCTTTCGCCGTTCACATGGCAGACAATGGACCGTGCGGCAATTTGGACTTGATTGGAGACCATACCTGTCTAAACCGTCATGTCGTATTCATATGAATGATCACCCAAAGCTCACTATTTAGCTTCAATAAAATTAAACCTGATTAACTCCTAGAATTCCATCAATCAAAAACCATAGAAGGGGTTTGCTCTTTTCAAAATGCCTATCAATGTAAAGAGGTATACAAAGGCTATCGTTGTCACGAAAACAGCCATTTTTTATGACCACTGTAAAAAAGAAATACAATGACGCAAACAAAGCTGTTGTGCTTTAGCTAATACAGGTATATGTATCAGTATCATAATAGCACAAATGTGGTAATTACATATTGAGTAATTTTAAGAAATGTTTAAAATGTCACAGTAAGCACATTTTACGCAAAGCGCTGGTGTTAATGCAGCTTTGGTAGCTGACTGTTATTATTAGTGCCGACAGCTTCTTTTAACCATTATAGTCAATTAAGTTTAAAAGTTTATTATGGAAGAAACACATATCCCAATGATACCTGGCTTACGTTAAAGGAACCACAGTGTACACAAAACCGATAACAATGTTTTACAAAAACTGCTCAGAATTTATGCACGGGTTCCTGTACGTGACGTTGAAAATCTTTCAAATGTCGTTGTCGATTTGAGAGCTGATCCGGGTCTAAGGAACCCACATGGTGTTGGAAAACTTGCCCCCACGTCTTCCTCCATGAACGTGTCTGAAGTATATATGTGCACTAAAATGTGATCCTTGAGTTTGCACAAAATGAATATTCTATCCTTGAAGAGAAGGGAACCAGCGAAATCACTTCAATTTCTTATACAAGCCTGTAAATGAAAAGGTTATTATATCGAAAGGCTTATATCCATCTACATTATAAAATATTTTATGTTATGGTACTCCACACGGTTGTATGAAGAGCAACATTATTCCTGTAGATTTGCGATGCGGCCGCCACTATCACGTGAAGTCAGTGGTTGGAAGCGTTCTTTGTAAGAAGAGATGAAACCACCATTATGTTTACTGTATATTTTCATATTATCATAGAAGCGTATAACTTTTGTTGCGACACTTTGTAAAATAAAGGATGCAGATGGTGTTGCACAGTTTTTTTTAAATATTTTATTCCAACCTATGGACCCCCTCCCCCTTTTATATGTATGGGCATGAGAAACAGGTTTCAATTGGTTTCAATCAACTCTGCTTGCGTTTGAAATATTGAATACTTGACATGATCAACAATTAACAGGAAACAAATGTTCAAAGAGGGAATGGCTGCAAGAAGAATGTTTGAATTAGGTACCAGCCGTCTGTGTAGTAGCCTGCAATATACAATAATAAAATTAAGTAATCTGTCATGAGAGAATCAATGACTAATAGTGAATGGCGGCATTCAAAAGAGTGACAATTTGTCCCGTAATACCTTAAAAGAAATGCTCATAATTGTATATGGCAATATTTCATGATCTCTTGTTTGACTGAGTTGAAATTTTAACAGGCGAATATATCCCCACTTCAACTTCCATCTTTTTCTTTGTTTTTATGGCATCAAAAACCATATAATTTGATTGTCACCTGAAATGTTATAGTTATGATTCCTGCTAGGCTTCTTATTTCTGCCCCAAAATTGTGCAAAAATATATTTTTGGGTAAGGTTTGTGTCATTATTTGCAATAGGCTCTACATTTCCTCCTCCTCCTCCTCCTCCTCCTCCTCCTCCTCCTCCTCCTCCTCCTCCTCCTCCTCCTCCTCCTCCTCCTCCTCCTCCTCCTCCTCCTCCTCCTCCTCCTCCTCATCATCATCATCATCATCATCATCATCATCATAATCATCATCAGCAGCAGCAGCATCATCATCATCATCATCATCATCATCATCATCATCATCATCACTTTCCTGGAAGAAGAAATCCTGTTCATTTCCTTCATTTTTATATTCTATGGTGTGGCTTGCGCATATCCCGCACATTGATTGAAATGGAACCCGTGAAAAAGTTGCCCATCACAGGTTCATCTTTATTTATTTTGAGCATATTTGAGCCAATATCTGTATGCAACTGGGTATAAGCAAGAAAAAATCCTAATATCGCAATATAGATATGTCGTACCTCTTCCTTTTCAGTTTCCGCTTCTCGGGTCACCTGTCGATGCACTCGCTGCACGGTTGATGAGACTGCTGATGATCGGCAGGCGCTTGTTGCAGTGGGCATATCAGTTCTCCGTGGGTTAAAAACCCGAAAAGTCAAATAAAGTTGGAACTGCCTTGTTTTGCAGTTTCCAGTTTTCACAACTTGAGATGTCCCGTCTGGTATCTTCATCATCTTGTTTTTGTCGTCGTCTAGCTTAAAATGGTCAATGCAAACACGTGCGTGCTTTTCGCCTGGGGGGGGGGGGGGGGGGGCTTGCCGCTTCAACTTATGCATCTAGGCCGCGCGTGTTGCTTGTCTTATGGCAAACAATGATAAATTTTCCCAGAAGTTTGGTGAAAATAAATTTGCCTGCGTTTAAGGAAAGGGAACCAATATCTGCGTGACCAGATGCAGTTTTTAAATATATGGGCTCTCAGAGAAACAATAATCTCAAGCTCGTTATATAATTTTTCAGTTCGTTGCAATTCCATTGTATGCGATATGATTTGGTGCTGTTCGTTGAATAGTCCCACGATACATATGTATGCCAAATACGGGTCGGTCCTTTCTTTGGCAGGGAATTCCGGTTTAAATGATATTGCCCGTGTCCACGTTTAACTCTTTGAACGCGGGAGACGGCTGCAGTAGAATTATCGGGAGAGCGCGAGAAGCGACTCCAGTCCAACTCGAGTGAATATTCAAACAAATTTTAATAATTTCTCAGAATGTTACGAATAGCCATAATGTCTTCTAAATTTGTAATTATGAGCATGATTATTGCAAAACAGTGTTTATATGCCGTATTGCTGTTGGTACTATTTGCTTCACTTCCTACTTTATGATTATTTTTATTTTGGGGATATAGAATAGAAATGGAGTTTTGTATGATCAAAACTCCTAGAATTTCAGCGGTCTATTGAATATCCCATGGGATAAATATGCAGTGACAGAGTAATGAAAACACGGGTGTATAGCTGATATATATATATCAAACATCTGTAAAAGGTTTTTTCTTGGTTCGTTTTTTTACATACGTGAGCATCGTCAAAGGCATGGTAAACATTACGAAATGAATCAAATGAATGGACGCTTCATTAAAGGCGACTTATAGTGACTGGCGCAAAGAACCGGCTCTTAGGGTAAAGCCCGTCCCAGCTCTCCTTGGTGCTGGTATTTTGGTTCCGTCATATCCATGGATAAACAAAAACCACACACACACGCACACACACACACACACACACACACACACACACACGCAACACAAGCGAGAGAGAAAGGGGGGTAGGCGTAATTATACTTTAACGAGCAGTAAGATCAATTTTAAAGTCCTTTTTAACGTCGGAATCGTACACAGTGGCGTTTTTCTTCTGCACAACAAAAGGTATTACCGCTTCAAATAAAAGTTGAAATTGACTATTTCTTATCATTATTCACTAATACTGAGACTACCACTTCTGAGAATATTTATCTTACATAAGCATTCACTTCATCATATTGACTGAGGCTCTGCGCTGCCCCTAACAACAATAAAACCTTCATTCAGAAGAAGGAGGACACGCCTATGATTTAGGCAAGGCAACTGGGACCGAGAAGGTTAGGTAGTTATTCACTTATTTCAAATATCAACAACCAGCGCTAACTGATCATATATTGCATTTTTCAGTAAAAAATTGTTAATGATTTCTAAATGGTCAACTGGCATTCCCTGTGTATGTTTCGTTATCGCGTTAAATTCACATTTACGTTGTCTAAGCCGTCACAGCAAGGCCCTGGTAAATATAGGCGCAAATTAATACGTCTTATTGTTAGATATGTATCATAACATTACCTGTCAAAATACCGGTATTGAGAAGCATTTTTTGTTTACGTTTACGTCATAAAATACTGTTTTCTGTTGGCAAAAATGGCACCTCACCATTTTAAGTTTATTCTGCAGGGATGCCAAGTACTGTTCCACAAGCTGATAAATATTTTGATTAGATAGCCTATTTCTTCCATGGTGCCCCTGGTTGGAAAACATGATTGGCTATTTAAATTGTTGAAAGTGATAAGCGTCTCCCATAACACTGACCCATTGCACATACCCGCACAGTGCCCACAAACAGTTCTTTAATTTTGTAATATGTCGACAGCTGGTTCTTTTAGAGGAATTGTGGTTCTAAAGATTGGAATATTACCGATAGGGCCTGTATCAATTCTATAGCAGATATTGGTGCATCTGGATTGTGAAATTGACTCCTTTTACAGAACCAGCGAAGCATAGAATTTTCTCACCTCCAGCTGACTGGAGTAGACATTGCGGGGGTTGACACTTGTGGGCATAGGGTAATGCATGTTAAAAGTACCAATCTTCATAGTAGATTTGACGTAATTTATAGCAATATTCACATAAACTTTTTGATTAGTATGCCTGTCAATATCGATAGTGTACCAGGCATTTTTAATTTGAAGATAATAGGAACCGTTTACAAGCAAAATAAATGAGACTTCCATACAGTATCTGTGTACCTATCACAACACATGCACAGGTGGCAATTAGTTTCTGACACCAGCTGGGGTACATTACCAGAGTAGTTTGTAAAACGTTTAAACTAAATACATTTTGGCAGCATTACACATGATGCCACAGTTCATGGATCTTTGGGATATAACCATTCGTGCGTGGTGTTTAAAAGACAAAAGGCCATTGATTCAGTTATGGCAGACACTTCACTGGTTAGGCAAGCTTTACTACCCTAAATCAGTCTTAACCTATTGTGATTAGTTCAACATTTATGAAAAGTGTCATCAATAGTTTAGAGGACATTTTCCTTCCATACATAAACTTGTTCCACTGAGATATTCATGTTATTTTGCCATGTAAACCTTACTCTGTGCCTATGTTAAAACAACACAATCAAGTAGTCTTACCCCGGCAAAGGGACTTTCTCTAGGCATTGGAGGTGAGAAAACAGCAGTGCACAGTGTTCGCCCTATTTGAAATGTAAATCTTCAATGAGTTTGTTTACACGTTGTGGGTTCGGTGTTTTTACCCCAAATGTATACATCGTACAATATTTTCCAAATTATGTTACCCAAATGCAGATTGAAGACATGGACGGCTAACTGATTCTACTCCAGAAGAATAAATACAATTTCCCACACGTTTTGCCACGCATGAAAAATCCATAATAAGGCATATAAACTGTTTTCCAAATTGGCATATATTGCGCAAGATCTCCTCCAAAGTATCAGTTGAAATACTATTATGCAATGATCTAATAGTGCTTGCTTCTCCAACACCGATTCATTTCATTTTGTAGCATTACATGCTGAAGGTATTGATTATTTCCCACATTGTGGTAACCATTTTCGCGTATATGCACCCATCTGTTCAGACATAAGAAAATAGAAATCTTATTCAATCGTGTCTCATGTATTTTAGCTGCACAACATTTGTAGCAAGTCTCAATTATCTTCTTTAAAAGTATTATGACGAAGCGTCCTCATCAACACATCCGAAGAGAAAAGTCCAGAGCACCATCATTATTGGCTGGTAATCGTATTCCTCACTGCATTAGCATTACATCAAAGATTAGACTACCCCGTTGTGCCCTGGTAAGTTTCGCCTTCTTCAGATGTCCATATCAGCATATCATGATATTATTCCTGGGTCCTTATCAAAACCATTCTGATATTGATCTCTGCAGGAGACCATGCGACACATGACGTCACTTTTGTTTTTAGGATGTGATATAGGACTTGCAATCAATACAATGAGTGCATATGACAGGATTGTATCTGCCCATCGTCTCCCCCTGCTGTCTTTCCCTCCTAGATTACTGCTGTCGTGATTTGATATAATATCCATCATTTTATAATTACGATTTGGGAACAAGCTTTTTAAACAAAATGTCAACGCATGGTAATAATGCACTATCCTTTCCTTATATGCGTCGTGTTTATCGTCAAAAAGCATTGCTTAAATTACATCGGATTTCTCCTAATGATTCTTTATGCCTCTGACGATGTACGTTCGCCACTGTGATAAAAACTGTACACACATATTTTAGAAATAAGTTCTTAATAATACACAACATTTTGGAGATGTATTTCGTCCTGATTTTTTGCTGATTTCATAAATCCATCATTCATATCCTGGTGTCGTTGTAGTCAGTTCCTTTCTATTGCAGACGTCTGTACATTCTATTCCATTAAGGACAGAATAAATGTGGAAGATATGAAGCCTGCACCTTACGCCTTCTAATCACTTTTCAAAATATTTTAGATAGTTTGATACTTATGCTTCATGCTCCTAAAAACTCAGATGTGTGAACAAAAAATGTATACGAGAAAATTGAGCTCGAATCTTTTGTTTACACTGAAGAGTTTCTGCAGTGCTGACCACATGGATTTTGTTTGTATCGGCATAATAATGAGCCGTGTCCTTGCTCGCATTGTCATTAGCCCATGACTACTGTTAACCAGGTGTGCCTCTGACAAGGGTCACTCACAGGCATCAGGAAAGCATTAGCCATGGGGAAAAGTGTGGGCCAGTGCAGACTAGTCAATACCATTGTTCTAACCACTTTGAAATTCTATATTTTTAGTGTAAAAACAGATTAGCATCCCTAATTACTGGCCCCTAAATATGGAAAACTGCAAGTATACCCACACCCAACTAAGCCAAGTGTGGTTATGTTTGATGTTCGCAATTTCGAAAAGTAAAAAGTCGAGTTTTAAGCCACAAAATATGGTTTGTTTGAATGACAGCATCACACAGGTAATGCCGTAAGTTTATTTCATACAATAATAAAAACACGGAACAGAAGGAGTGGGTATGTGCATATTACAGCCATAAGTGCATAAGAATTGGCAACGGTCTCTTTCAATGCAATTTTCTGGGAACTGATTTTTGCACAACTTTAACAATTTTTATCTAGTATCACAAACTAACAAATTGCCAAATCACAATAAATCAATGGACATCAAAGGAAAAAGTATTGTAGCCACGAGCGGATCCTACGGATTATTTCTGACTACCCCTTCCATGACGTTTGGAATAATCTTGAAGAAGATAATGAACAACCTGTTAGGACCAACATAAAAAATGTTTAACTTTTTATTTATGCTATTTCAGGAGTCACTATCGAATCCGATTTTGGACACAGACATATAGTTTCAATTTCTTCTAATTTCAGCTGTAAAAAAACAAAACTTGTGCGACAGCGCGAAAAATGTGAAAATCGTACAAACCACAAAGAAAGCTATAAAATCTATAAAAAAAATCCACTCTTGTCCCCCCCCCCCCCCCCCCCCACTCCCGAAAAAAAATACACAAAAAACAAAACACAAAAAACTACGGATACAATTATATGGATAGCTAGTAAAGTAAACAAAAGTAATCAGAATTTAGTGAAGGTTTAATGTACTTGTGAAAATAAATAATGGGTTATTTTGATTCAAAAACTGCCAGTCTCGCTGAACACAAGCTTCAGATCTTCCACCTTAAGCGTCATTGCCGTTTCGAATATATTTCCAGAAACGCCTTTGTACCAGAGGAGCACTCCGTTTGACCCCACAGCCAAAACCAAATTTACCGCATTTGAAACGGTCAATATTTTTCACAATGGCAAGGCCATTACGAAAGATGACTGTAGTGTAGTACAAGGTATAAAAGGAGGGGTTTTACAGAGCATCACAGAAATCCTTACAGTCTTTTACGAGGGCATGAAGATGTGCATCTTGTGCAGGTATATTTATATGCTTGCATTTCTATGTTATTCCTGTATGTGTCAGTTGTAGGATTGGAATCAGTTCGACGGTTGAACTATCGGGGCAAGCTTAGCATGCCAAGGTCAGGCCTATAGGTGAGACATTTTTTGTGAACCACGCCCTGATAAATTATCCCGCACATGATACAATTGAGGCACTCCAGGCGTTGATTGCTGTGTTATGTTGGAGTGCATCATTAAATGGCTGTCAATCAGATATCTGTTCACAGACAGACAAACATATCGGACTTTTGTGAGCACCAAATATTAAAGCATTTTCGCTGCAAGGAATAATAAACACGGTTACCACTTTCTCGGGTATTTGTGTGCGAATTTTTCAAGTATCCATAAGACATAATTCAATAATCGTGATCTGTATAATGGGGAAAACTACAAAGCTTTCCTTGTGATAGTATGTACAGGTAGCTCATTTTATTTGTGCCCATGCTTTACGAAAAGCATTATAATTTTGAGGATGAAATGGGATCATTAATTCTACACCCTATGCCAGACTAGAACAGGGAAAATATTAATCCCGCAAAACTGTCTCAAAATACCAACTTAAGTTAAATCAGGTGACTCTTCTCTTGAAGCCAGTACAGCTTTTCCACATTATTGGCTGAGGCAACAACTACCCTTGTATTGTTGTGGGTGGGCATGACATCTTCAGCGTGCTGATACCGGCTGCTGACTTAGATTTATAAAACACGGGATCTTTTGGTACTCGAATGAAAGAAATACTCTTGTGTAACTGAAATCTAGATCTTTCATATGTTAATTCTTAGGAGCTCGACTATTTAAACACTGGTGGGGTAGCGATGAATGTAAAAACGTAAATTTCTGAAGTATGTATTGTATCCATATATTGGAGGAAACTGGTGCCTTAAATGCATGTGGCACTTTACTTTCAGTGCATGCAAACTAATATGGTACACTGGTCACAGGATGAGCATGTGTATATGCTAAATATTATTGTGGATGCAGTGCTATTTGGGTATTCTCCAAATTAAGTTGGATGGAAATCGTTAGCCCACGTAGTTATACCCCTCAAACGTAAAAGCTGTTGCAATCAAACCCTGTATAGAGAGATATATTCAGGAGATATTGATTATTAGTTCAAGGGGTACGTTTATTTGTTTGTCAATACATAACATTTCTTTGATTCAAAATATGGCACAAATATTGCAAAATCAATAGAAGCTCCTGAGTGTGTGGCCTTTGAACCAACATGCAACTGGTTGATATTTTCAAGAAGAGCAGTGGGGTAAACATGAAATATATCAAAGCTAATCTCTACTTAATGGATAGTCATTTGCATTATGTATATATTTGGCATTTCAGAATCTTACTTGATAAAAAGGAGTTACCAGAAATTGGAAGGCAGATTTTGAGAAAGACGGACTGCCACTGTCTGCACAAAATGTTGCATAACCGGCCCATAAATTCTGCAAGGAACATATGTCCTCAGTCTGAAGGAGAGTGTGCGCCTTCAAGCTTTTCATATGTCGTTAATTGGCCTAAAAACGCGTTTATGCACAAACACACACACACACACACACACACACACATATATATATATATATATATATATATATATATATATATATATATATATATATATATATATATATGTATGTATGTATGTATATATATATGTGTGTGTGGGTGAGTGGGTGTGTGTTTCGTTTGTCTCGTATTCATAGAAGCCCAGCTTCACCAGGCCAAACACATTTTCCAGTCCCCTGTATGTAGGATACCTGACATCACACTACCATGGTCATTGCTGTCACATGAATACACAAAACACCGTGCTGTTATAAAACATGCCTTAAAACAGCCTGTTTACCTTTGATATTGGACGATTTACAAATTTAACTCACGCTAACAACAATAAAATATGTATATGAAATTAAGCTCTGCACTTCTGCCTATACAGCGCTTTGTCATGTAATACGTGTATTTGGACAAGATCGCAATTGTCGTAATAAAGCGATGCTAAAGAAATATATATTGGAAAAACATTACACAAAAGAATAGTACGAGATAATTACAATAAAAGATATGTACGATTAACACACATGCATATGTCCCATTGTATATGTAAAATGATACAAGGGAACAATTTACAAACACAAAAGAAACGTTCTAAACTTCCAGTTTCAATAATTATGAATGTGGATATTATATTAAGAGACACTCATGCCTAGCACCAAGAGAGAAAAACACAGAAACAAATATTAAATATGTAAATGCAATAAACAAAGATAAAAGACAAAAAAAACACCAGCAGTGTAATTGGATGTAGTTTGACACACTCTTATATTTCAAAATGATGTTGTTTCCATTTATTGAATACCCGTTGCCTTCCCATCACGCTTGCCTAAAATGGGTAAATACGACGTTACAGTACCACCTAAAAACAAAGTTCTAAAATCAACTCATACATGGTGAATTGAACGCAATAAGGGCATTGATGACTTGGCCTATTTGATGACAGCTGGAAAGCATTATTCATATACATAAATACCAAAACTTATAATTTTATTTTAATCAGCAGGATCTAAGCCCAGTTTCCGATGTTTAACTTGTCTCTCAACTTTTAGTATATCGTATGTGATTTATGGAGTGTCAGTGAGGATGATCGCGGGACGTTTCAACCGCAGAGTTAGTTTTTGTAGAAAATTCATTTGTTATTAATGTGATCTTTAATGATGGTAATTAAAGGAAGCCTTGGAGGGGTCATAATACGTTACATGCTGTAAATGAAGCCGTAATTATTTATATTAGTTAGCCTAGTTCTATGGTATAATACGTGTGTATTCATATTGATATAATAGTGTACATTATCATGTCTTTTGGCTATAAAGGATCAATGTTATACACGTGCACTTTCACGATGACCCTTTTGGGGGCAAACTCTGCTTGCAATATCGGGACTACGCAGTTCTGGATTCTGAATTTTTATGTGAAAAGTGACAATATTTCATCATCAGCTAAATAAAAGCCAAGGTGTCAGTTTGACATCTCAAAGTAACTCAAGGTCCAAATTTGCATCGGGAACCCCCATGGTTATTTAACTACTGATAGCTAATAATAGGCAGGGGCGTGGGACTCACATACCCTGATGTGTAAGGCAACATGTCAGATTTGTTGCTACTCCTATAGCTAATACGTACATAGTTGTACCCATACAGATACTTTATCAAAATTTGGAAATATGTCAAAAATCGGAAATGCCCACAGCATTATGTAATAAACATACGCGCTGGCTCTTGAGTCAGGGTACATTCCCACCAACTTTCCAAGTCCATCAGGTAGTTTGGGAAAAATCAAAAGAAAGGGAAACAGACAGAAAGCAACACAGAAACAAACAAACAGAATCAAAAACAAAAACACACAAAAAAAAAACAAAAAAAAAACCAAACAAACAAACAAAAAACAAATAAAAAAGCAAATTAAAACAAAACAGAAAACAAGTAAACAAAAAATCAGGGACACCAGTTTAAAAGTGAGGTAGAGCTACAGGCCAACTTGCTTGACATTCCTGCGATGCACATTTGAACCGAATTTCAATACAGCCGTATCTATGTGGCAGTTTTAGAAGTTGAAAACGCCGAAGAGTACCCAGATTTGGGGGGCGGGGGCTGAGGTATTGATTGATTTCGTGAATATGTGCGTGCGTGCGTGTTGTGTCTGTGTGTATAATGTGAGGGAAAGCGGCCAATGAGCTAACTGATTCCGGAAAGGATTGGTGGGTACTTTGCTCCAAAACTGCATGGCCTGGAGTTTATTTTTTTCCCTTGAAAGCAAGCTCAGCATTTGTGCTGAATTCTACGATTCACTGGGTGGGCAAAAAGTATGAAAGTTTCTGTGAACAGCATGTTTCGGGCTCTTCGACTGTCAATTTAAAGCACTAAATCGAAAAACCTTTCACCAGCTGCTCTAGGGTTCATTTTGCAAGAGCCCTCACTACCCTTCCAACTGCAATGAAACTCCTTCAGCTGTGGTGTGCATTGACAATCTTACCCTACCTACGTAGCAAGGTACAGGATTTCAATTGTTTGGACAAAAAAATCAATATGAATTATATATATGGTCACATGTTTTTTTTTTTTTTTTTTTTTTTTTTTTTTTTTTTTTTGTCGTTATTTGTACATAGCTCTCCCTATCTACCTACCATGATTGAGAAATCCGCGCCAAGAGTGGATGGCTTCAGTACTATTCTTTAAAATTACTGTGTGAACCCCACTTGTGAAATAACTTTCAAAAATAAGTAGCACGATTTTCGAACTTTGTGCAGAAGCTAAACACTGTTTCGAAACAAGTAAATGGATGAATAACAAGCCACGCACAATCGGACCAAAACTGCGCTGAGAAGGAGAGATGTTTTTTGAAACATCAAGTTTTCCTGTCTTTAACTTGGCATTAAGTTATGTAGTTCTAGAACTTTTCGCGCTCGTTTTATGCTTATATTTCCTGTTTATTCCGTCTTAACTCTTTCAGGGCCACATCATGGACGGAGTCAACAGCTTTCCTGGGCGCTCACCTAGGAAAGCGGTTCACCCGACAAGTTTCCTTTGTGTGCTTTATCCAGTACCCTTATTACAATTCAGATTAGTCAGTTTTAAGTAGACTTTACTCAAAGTTCGCATGTGAAGAGTTATAGCAAGGAATTCTCTTTGTATTTATGTTGTATAAAAGTATCTAGATCGGTTGAGGACGAGCTGTTTGAGCAATTTCATTACTCAACACCCTCTCGGAAACCACAATACAGATTGACTAACAACGACACATGGATAAACCTATGACCCGTTGACTCTCAGTTTTCTCATATGAGTCACACTGGCCTCGTTGCAAAGGTCACGGATCAATTAACAGTGATTAAAGTGTGTTTGTCAACACACACTTTTCTGTTTTTTTTTCCTGAAATTCTTTCTTTCTTTCTTTCTTTCTTTCTTTCTTTCTTTCTTCTTTCTTCTTTCTTCTTTACCAGCAAATTTGTCCGACACTTTTCTCGGACACTTTTATACATAGAAACTTCAACCTTGGCATGATTGTACCTCTATACAAGGACGTTGACCGTTTTATACAGAGACATGAAGATGTTTGAAATTGTGCAAATTACGGGCATTTGAAATTTTAAATCTTGAATATCTTCAAAAGTATAATAGATAGAGATGTAGTTCTAACTTCTACTGGGGGTTATTGGCCAGTGCGCATCCAATGAATTTAAAACAAAAGTTGTAGCAATTGAAATATGCTAATTAGCAGCATTTCAGATTTTAAAACTTGAATATCTTCAAAACTATTACAGATAGAGATGTCATTTTAATTTTTACTAGGGGGTTCTTGACCATTGCGCATGTAATGAATCTAAAACAAAAATTGTAGCCATTTAAATTATGCTAATTAGCAGCATTTGGAATTTTAAAACTTAAATATCTTCATAACTTTTATAGATAGAGATGTCATTTCAGCTTCTACCAGGGGGTTGTTGACCATTGCACATGTAATGAATCTAAAACAAAAGTTTTAGAAATTTAAATTATGCTAATTAGCAGTATCCGAAATTTTCAATTTTGAATATTTTCAGCACTATAATAGATAGAGATGTCATTCCAACTTCTACTCGGGGGTTGTTGACCATTGCGCACCAAATGAATTAAAAATAAAAGTTGTAGCAATTTAAATTATGCAAAATGGCACCATTAGAAATTTTTAGATCTTGAATAACTTCAAAGCTATAAGAGATAGAGATGCCATTCCAACTTCTCTTGTGTTTTGGAATAGTTGTACATTGCCATACCAATATGCTTTGAAGACACACACACTGATTTGGTATGCAGCAAATCGTCTTTCCTAGTTGTAGCTGTTTTTTTCACTTCTGCTTACATTTGATCTGCGTAGCTGTGAGAGCCCAGTCTAGCATACAACTCAGTAGTTTATTTAGACCAACAAACAGCAGCCTCGGTATGGATTTGCATTCATAACAACGAGCCAATCGGCATCTGGATTGTAAATAGTGTGTTATTAAAACTCCAATATGACATTTGAAGCAAAGGTAATTGTTGCTTTGTTTTACAAATATTTTTCATTGTCTTAAATCTATACATAACTGATTAGAAAATAAGACAAGTCATTAATATATGTTTGTACCTGCCCTGAACGTTGAACTAAACCACAAAATATCACTGTATTTATCCCCTGGCACCAGAGACAGGCCGGATAAGGTTGATTGCAGGTGTCACAGTCAGTGTTCAGAGCAATCACACTCATGTATTTCTTCTACTAGTATACCGTATGTATCATATCCACGATAGTCCGCAAGTGTAGATGGCTGCAGGACCAAGTAGTAACAACAAAAGACAGTACATAAACATTCCTCAGGTTATTGAAGAGTTGGACCCCTGTTTAGTGGATTCACTCAATGGTCTACATGCCTTACTGGTTCAGATTATACAGCTGCCTTTATGAACCAGGGGAAACTGAAACCATTGGACTTGGCTATGTAAAAACAATCATATGCACAGTGCTTCTCAAGCCTTGGACGGAATAACCCTGTTTCATCTCAAGACTTGTGTATCATTAAAAATGTGTTCGTGCCTAATCTGGAAAGGCCAGGATGAGCGATGTCAATGATGTTCGTTATGTCTTTTTTCAACAGAATTATGCCCCAAAGAGGAATGGTGATCTCCTGGAAAGGATAAAAGGAGTAAGCCGTATTCCATGCCACCCTTTAGACCAGTTCTAAAGAACACAGTCAAAAGGGACAAGTGTGTGGCAGCTATATGGAAGAATGCATGTCTGCCACAACCCTGCACTATACCACCACGTTCTAGCTTTGTAAAGTATTAGGAGAGATAACTTGACGCAAAGATATCGAAAGTAAAATATTTACTATTTGAATCATATGCAAGATTTCGAGAAAATCCGTTGTATTTTTTTTTTCATGACAATGATTGAAGAAAGTAGATATAATACAGTACGAAATAGTGAATTCTGACTCGTGCGTTAATTGGTGAATTTCATTATAAGTAATAACAAGACACCAGTCTTAAACTTAAAAATACATGCCTTTCATTTTGATATGAACACTTTCAAAGAAGTGGCCTTTTTTGTCCAGCTATGCTTTTGTATTCCTCAATTGCATTTTGCTTGTTTTCGCTGATTAAAATATAATGATTTTGGGTTTCCTTAATCATGCCATCCACATACAAACGCTGATCTATTCTTTTAAATTGCACATTTATACAATGTATCATAGCATTGGTCATTACGGCTGCCATGTTGAACTTATAGGCAGCCATTTTGAATATTTGAGTAGCTCTTTATATTTTTAACATTTCCTGGGGTGGTGTTTTGTCATTCCTCATCTACCAAAACCTAGGAATTCAAGGCCAGGCCTAGTCAAGCAGGGAAGGAACTTTGAATAAGTTCAGCTTTACTTACTGATTTTTGAAAAATGAGGAAAAACAAAATTCGGTGTTACTTTAGTGTAGCCCTATTAAATTGTGAGGTTTTTTAAAGAATAGCATGCAATTTTGAATTCCCGAGAATATTTCTCTCCGGCAACAACCTGCCAAGCTATTGCACAAAAACGAGTAAAACGTGTTATCGTCTGGACTAT
>OZ026618.1:52170129-52257629 GCA_964020975.1 Hermodice carunculata | reverse complement strand
ATTCATCCGAAGCATTTTCAAATTCGAAGATTGGGTCCAGATGAGGGACCCATGACCAAAATGATATTTGAAAACCTCATTTTTTTGCTCAACAAGACACCAACAAAAAGTTGAATGTTACACCAAACTGCAGGCTTTCATGTCTGACAAATCTATTAAGGCAACCAAAATCCTTGTGACCTAAAATTAAGAGCACAAATTTAAAATGGTCACCGTTATAGCGACATTATAGGGAACAGTTGATGAACAATATCTATGCCAATAACATTTTCTGAACAATTTCATACAGTCCAGTAATTGTGCTTGTTTAAATCCATACATCAGCGTATATTTAGACATTTCCCTAATCTATTTTGTCTGTATTTTTTTTTCTCCCAGTACAATGTGACATGTCCTGCAAAGAGCAACATTCAGCTCCTTTTTATAGAGATTCATATCTTCCAAGCCTAAATGCACGCACCTTCCCCCACTTGCTCAACACGGGCTGCTGTTAGTATCAGTTTGTATAGAAAACAGATCCCACAGACCATTATACAACATTGAGAGGATAGGTAAGAGTAGGCCTGAGCGGTCACACAAAAGCAAAATATCCTGGAAATGAAAACATTGAAACAGCCACAATGGTGCGAAACGTCTGATGTTGGGGATGTGTATGGACTTCATGAGGGACCACAGGGAACCCAGGAATCCATGTGAGTCCTGCTGCTACTATAGACAAGACTTCTCTGGTGAAAGGAAAGCGTCTCTTACCGTACTACACCTGGTAATGGCCGCCCACCCACCTGAAAGTCTCCATCTTCCAGATCCTCTTGCCCTATATTTTAGTAAACTTAACTGTAGGGAACCACCACAAAGGATTTAGTGTGGCAGCTAGACAGAGCTAAACATGATTTTATCAAAAATATCCATATTTAGTGATTTGGAGCAATTAACCTGGTTGTTTATACAACTAAATGACAAGATCATAATTGTGACACAAAAATTGAATATTCTGATTTGGCATTCAATGTTAACCATATAAAAAATGCCTGTTTTATGAACTATATGAGTGGTTCTACGTTATGTGGTTTTATTCGCTATTTTTTCCATCTATCGCCATACCAAGTGAGATAGATTAAATTGGTTGTATTTATATTTAAAATTCGAATTCAATGTAAACTTGCATTGTGGCATTAGATATTTAAGGCAGGTTCCTTAAATGGTTCTTTATATATTTTTTAAATTTCTTAGAAAGTATGTCAAATCCAGTGGCTCTAGTTACGTAATTGCATAAGTGCAAAATTTCATATGAGTAAATGTATGGGATCTGATTGCTTAGTTTCAATATAGATTTGGCAGATCCGACAGCCCTTGCGTGGATCTTGATAGTTTATTTGCACAACAACAGCTTGAAACTACGATTTTTGCAGATTTGTGAAAATATAGCCCCTAAAGTTGCCACAAGGGGGCATTTTTGATGATACCCTTCTCAGTAAGATGGCCCAGGTGTGGCCATATGAGAAAATACTGTCCTACAAGAGCTCACAGGAACTAAATCATGCCTGTTACTTCTGGGGAGAAATGACAGTGCTCAAAATGCAGCAAGCACCCAGCTGTACGTTTTCAGCAAACAATGTATCAGGTGTGATCCACAGGCTCTGGTAATGTTCAGTCAGTCAAGCATTCGTGCTTATAAGAGATGACTGGATTGTTCAGAGGGTGAACCAAGGCCATCTGTACGAGCAACTGTGCTGATAAGAGGTTGGGGGGGGGGGGCTGTGAGGGTGCACCTTGAACATATGTACGTGCAATGGCCCAAATATGGCCTTCTTTGCAATGAAGTATTGGGTATTCATCAGCAAAGTCAATCATTGGGGGGGGGGTGAATCTAGAACCACCACGTCATCAGAGGAAGCTCCTACACAAAGAAGTTCAAAACGAGGCCCACACCTGCACCACAATCCCACCTCCCGTTTGACATGATTTCTGCATTTCCTCATATACTAACAAACTGCAATTCATCAGTTTTTTTTTCTACTAAAATCCGCATATCTCCATTGCAACACACATATAAGTGCTGGCAGTTTCCCACAAAATTCATTTCGGGCAAAAGTCTGGCATTCCAAAGCCAAATTTAACTGGAGAATCCATGCTTAATCAGGTTCGTTCTGTAGCATTAGCTATATTACAACTGTTCTCAATCGCCAATCATTCCGTATTCTTTGATCCAGTCGCCTTTTTCCTGTGTTCATTTCAAGAAATTGTTAAACCAGACCAAAATTGATTTCGCCAGTGGTTTTCGTTACTATCAAAGTTTTTTTGACAGCCGTAATTTTCATTGGACACAGCCGGGCCTTCCAGCTGCCCTCTCATTGACCAAACATACTCTCAGCCAGTCAGAGACCAGTTGGGATATCAGTACGTGTCCTGTCAAAATTATGGCCGCCAAAAAGTACTGATGGATGCAAGAAGTACTGAATCAGAAAAGTTTGGTCAGGCTTAAAGATTTGCACATGTGGCAGCGAAAATTAAAGAAGTGGGACCTATAAATATTTAGCAACACACACGTGGCTAATTCCAAGGGGCAAAAGTATTTGAAGTTATTCAGGTTACTCCTTTAAAAATGTTTAAGCGCGATTACATGTTTTTGGCTTCTAAATATGTAGGTAAGTCCAAATATTCATGCAAAAAAATATATATCCATTTCAAAGTGTTCAGCTCATAATGGTGTCAAGCAAGATGGGCACTGTTTTCGAGTCTCTTTGATGTATGTATCGATGAAATCTTCACCAGACTTACAGCCTCTGGCTTTGGATGTAATGCTTGAAGAAACTTTGTTGGGGCGTTGGCCTATGCTTGCGGCATTCATGTCCAAACTATTACAAATGGTTCACATTATGCTGACGAACATGATTTAAAATTCGACCCTGGCAGATTGCAATTTTTGTGTTTTGGTCGAGACATAGAGTCAAGCAAACCTGCTGTTAGCCTTGCCTGCTAGAGTTTTCAACATGTAAAAAAGTTGCAAACACTCAGGCTACACTATTGTGTTTTGTGTTGCTATGGATCCTGCCCGTGATATAGTTAAAAAGTTTAACCGTAGAACCAACATAGTAGTACTACAAGATTTACATTATTTAAGGTATACTGCATACCTTTATATGGTTGCCAGCAGTGGGATTTTTCTGAGAAAGATGTTTAGCAGTCTTTTTTTTTCGGTAGCTTGGCGGACAGCCACAATGTATAATTGGCCTTTCCCATACACATGACACAGTAATCTGCTTTACCTTATATGGCATCATTTGAAATGGAGTGTCAAGATCACAAACGTTTCCTAAAGCTTCCCTATGCTAGTGTCATACTACAGTGGCAATACCTTTGTGGGTATTTTTTCTTTTTTATTTATCTTCGTTTTTTTTTTTTTAATTTAATTCTTGTATTTTTACTTTATTTTATTCTATTTATTTTTTTATTATTATTATTATTACTATTTTTGTTTTTTTGCTCAGATGGCTTATGCAGGGGGTCAATCACCAGCATGTAACTCATTCGACTACATGATGTCTTTGGTCGAAATTCCTGAATATCAGTCTCCAAGAATGAATTCCTCATGTGCTATGTAATTCTTTTTCAGCAACTCTTGTTACCATATTGGCAGCACAAGAATTACTACCTCTTTGTAAAATAGCATTTGCCAGGTCAGAGATGATCAGATGAAATCTGTCTTACGGAGAAGGAACGTTAAGATATTATTTACTTCTTGAGTGCCTGGTATAACTACTTGTTTCACTGTTTCAATCATAATGCCCACGTTAGTGTCTCAGCGGCGCTTTTATTATACGCATTTTGAATAATTGATTGTGTATGTATTCTTCCCATTGTGTACTGTAAGTGTGCTGTATATATATTGAAACATCTATTACATTTCTTTCTATAAAATGTAACATATGTGATAACTTCTTTTCAATCTCAGCAAATATAACTGAGTGACCTGCGTATAACAGAGAGCACATGTGCATGTCTTAAAATTGAATTCGAGGCTCTATCAGGTGATCAATATACGAAATAGATAAACAGGGCGACAAAACATCTCTTTGGCAAACTTCGTGCTATATGTTAAGTTAAGATGTGTGATAATGTGACAGTCGAATCGATCGTGAGGTATCTATGTACGAAAATTTGACTGCAAAATGTAATTTAGAGCTTATGTTATACTGGAAAAACTTTTAAGAAAGCATATCACAGAAAATACGATCAAAGGCCTGTCTTAAATAATTAATTGCACCAAAAGTAGAAGTTATGCTATTTATTAGATTTCGAATAACATGGTATAAACAATAAATTCTGTCTTCTTCAGTGTATCCATTTTCGTTCCAAGTCGTAATTCGCAATAAAGAGTCTTTATTCCCAGACGGCTGGACGTCCCCCTGTGTATCACTGTCCTGTCTCCGAGTGTTGACTTGTCTTTTGTTGTTTTTGCAAACTGTTATGCATCTATTCCGCACTATGTTTGGACAGTACTGTTCAATTTGCAAGCAAAGCTCCATTTTTGGTAACTCTGTGCAGTTTCCCATTTGGCAGCGTATTTCACATTGTTAAAATTCAATTCAATTTGAAGTTCCACTTCATTTTGTCCTGAACGCAACCATTTTTTTCAGTCCTGGTAACTCCTTTTATTTTTTCACGTAACACTCAAATCTTGTCGGATTGGATTTTTTTTCTTTTTTGTTCATTTTACACCACGCCCGGATTGTTTTGTTTGATCTGGTTGTGGTGTGTTCAGTCTGTACAAATTTATTGCCCCTCAAACACAACTTGTGAAGAATCAAAGTTTCAACTTTTGCTTGAATATTTTCATCTTCTCCATTTTTCATACACAGAGCAACTATAGTAACTTCGGGACTAAAGGCTAACGACTTTCTTGAATTTTCCTTTCAGGGGCCTTTACCTTTTTTGTAACATCGTCAATGTGTTTTGATATAACTGTAAAGTGTTTTTTTTTTTGTTGTTGTTTTTTTTTTGTATAACAGACGTACTTGCCTTAGGAATTCTCACTTCATGCCTATCCGCGGAATTTAGATGCCACTATGAATTTTTCCTCTTTTTCCATTTAAAGATTTAAAAAGCTGAAACTTCCACGTAAATTGGCATGGCGTGAATAGTTTATATCCAGATGAATTACAAATACACCCAATTAATGTCACCAGCTTAGGAAACATGTCCACCATGTTCAACAGTGTCACCTTCCATCTCCTTATAACACCCGCCTACTGCACGATAGTCCTCATTTTAGAGCCCAAACGGATTGATCCGTCTTTCATTCTCCTACTACCAAGTTATGGAATTCACTTCGTTTTGATTCTGCAATGCTTTGTTGCTGCCTGCCTTCAAATTTATACGTAATCCTGATATCCCACTCCCATTTTTAGATAATTCTTTATAATACGTAGGGGATAAAAGATTTTCTGAACTCAACGAAAGACGAAGAATGGGCACCAACAAGCTAAATCATCACGCACATAAAATTCGTTTGATCGATTGTTCTTTCTGTAACTGTGGTCCAGTGTTGGACGATGTATGTGATTAGTTTTTGCATGTCCACAAAACCAACTATCTTCAAACATTATACACCCTTCTATGATGTCTGTTGCGCCACGTGGTTCATATATCTTTAATATGGACCGAGAAACTGTGACTCTATCATGAACAAAGAAATTATCTTTCTGCCCGGCAAAATATCTTTAACATTTAATTCTTCGTCACGGATGCCATGAAATGGATTCTAAATGCACTCGCTGTGATAGGGCCTCTAACCCATATATCGCAAAATTGATCCATTGTAATTCATACTTTTTGGTATATGTATCACCCGCAATTTGTCCAGTTTATGTCGCTTTGTCTTTCCTTCTCATTATTTTATATTTGCTTCATTTGGGAAGTGTGTCGTCATTCTTTGTTTTTTCTGTTTTTCCTTTTTTTTTTTTTTTTTGATTGTTTTTGTTTTGTTTTTCTTAATCTTGTCAGTGGCATGAGTACTCTCTGAGTACGTTGCAATGTTTGGTCCTGTATGCTGGTTCCCCTTGGGAGAAAGATCTGTGTAAGGCATTGGACTTTTTACTAATTGCCAATAAATGCGTCTAAAATCATATGATGCCCTTTTTGCTTCGGACGCTATCTGAAATGTTACAAATGCCTCAGCGGTCAACTAGGCAAAGTTTCCATAGGCATCATAAGGATAACTTTCTGCACCTGTCTTAAAACATATTCTACCATGGTTTTCCAGGAACCTATAGTTACCTTCTTTCTATTAATTAAGAAAATATGCTGCTTTACTACAAGTCAAAATGGCATGTTACGCAGGGGTATCATTAAGTATTTATGTGTATGTGTGTATCTGATGCGCAAAACATATAGAATATCAAATTAATTAATAACACACGACCGACAAACAGTTTATACGGTACGTCTATCCATGTGAAGCGTGATTTGCGGAACCTCTTGCTACTGAAACAAGCAGGACCAAGTTAGTTCTTTTCTCTAGGTGTTTGCTGAAGTCGTCTGTTGTAAGACTAACGGAAAAAGGACCAGTGGGTAGATTAAGTAAATTATTCGTTTCATGTATGAAATATCTTCCAATTTGTGTTTGTTCTGCAGCAAAATCTCATTGTTGGTAAAGCGTTTTGAACCGTGCATTCATTAGTAAACCTATCCGCATTTGCGAATATTGAAGCATTATTATTATGGATGCATTTCCGGTAAGGTTTTTTTCTCTTTTGTAATCACTCACCCTCTTAGCCGCAATTTTTTTATGCATAAACATGTGAAGGTTCGTATCATCGTATACAGGCCATTGTTGGATATGTTCATGCCATTGTTTTTTTTTTCCAGGAAAAATATACGAATATTGGGTAAAACATCGAGACACTTGTTTTTGTTTGCCTTGTATTTTGAATTGTTTCTATCTGAGTTGTCACCTGATCCATAAGTTTTTACCTGTCAATATACCTTGTCAAATATCTAAATTTTATTTTTTAATTGTTATGCACGTTAGTTAAATATATATTCTTTTATGCATTCTGTATAGCAAGCCCCAAGTTTGATTTTGGAGGGCTCATTTGTCCGGATATGTCAAAAATCCAGAAAGTTATGACTTACGTGTGACTGGATGACCAATGTGCCTGTTTTTATTCGCCGTCTGGCATGTATTCGGCTTCACACCACGAAAGACGTGTTGTGCGGAGGACATTTATGTCAGAGCACTGTGCGCATTCTTAACGCTGATGAAAAAATCAGCCGCAATATTTTCACATTTGCGACTTGTAAAGGGCTTGACCACTTCCTATGTAAATCACTGGAAAAAATTGATGATTGCTTCATAAGCGTATGCAGATTAAGAACATGCCTGCTTATTACGTATATGAGTTTATGTTATTTTGGAAGAGTGAAAACTATTTGCTGAATCAGATTCCCGGTGATGTACCAAAAGTCATACATAAGGCTGATAGCCAAACTCCGTCAATCTAAATTTCACATATACTGAACCCCAATGAAAAGTATCCACATGCCAATTTTGAAGTATTTTATTGTTTATACTTGAAACATTTCATACCTAGACGTGCTTAGAACTTAACAAAGCATTCACTTTTCTGGCGTAAAAATAATGTCACGCTCTACCGACATTAACGTCACTTACAGGCAAAAAATGTCATTAACTGCCCTAATTGAAAGTCACACAAATTTTTCTGTTCAATATGGGATGTGGCCACCTCGAGCATCAACACATGCTATACATCTGCGGCGCATACTGCTGACCAGGGTTTGAATTCTGTTTTGGGGAACATTATTCCATTCTTCCTGCAGAGCTTGGATCAGCTGGTTTCGGGTAGTAGGCCTAGGTGTCCTCCGTTGAATACCTTGGCCTAACTGATCCCACAAATGTTCAATAGGGCTCAGATCGGGTGAGAACGCTGGCCATTCCATGACATTGATGTTGTTCTCATTGAGAAAGTTCATTGTTAATCTTGCAGAGTGTGCACGTGCATTGTCCTGCTGAAAGATCGCCAGATCTTGATGCTGCTCCATAAATGGGACCATGTGCGGCTCCAGCACCTCATCAATGTACCGCCTAGCATTGAGGATCCCTTGAATGACCACTAGGGGTGTCCGGTAGCGGTTGCTGATGCCTGCCCACACCATGACAGAGGGTCCACCCCATCGATCTGCCTGACGGACACAGGCATCTGCATATCTCTCCCCAGTCCGGCGCCACACACGTTCTCTGCCATCTGCTCTGCTGACACAAAAACGGGACTCGTCAGTAAAAAGGACGGTATTCCACTGCTGGCGAGTCCACCTGGAGTGTGCTCTACACCACTGCAGTCGTCTTTCTCTTCTGGGTTGGGTCAGCAGGTTACCCCTGTAAGGTCTTCTGGCTGTTAGGTCACTGCTCCTCAGTCGCCTCTCCACAGTAGAACTACTGACAGGACGGTGATTCACCCCTTGAGTCTCACGGGCTGTTTGGGCTGCTGTACGGAAACGGTCTCGCAGGTGCATCAGCCGGATGTGACGGTCTTGGCCAGGTGTTGTCACTCTTTCTCGGCCAGGCCTAGGCCGATCATCTACGGATCCAGTTTCTTGTTGCCGTTCAATTAGTCGTTGGATGGTGCGCCGAGTACACCCCATT
This sequence comes from Hermodice carunculata, assembly GCA_964020975.1. NCBI lineage: Eukaryota > Metazoa > Annelida > Polychaeta > Eunicida > Amphinomidae > Hermodice > Hermodice carunculata. The sequence goes on along the minus strand of OZ026618.1, from coordinate 52,248,967 downwards.
CTTTGTGCGATTTGAGTGATTGGGACTCCACCCTCTGCAAGCCCCAAAGCATGGTGTCTTTGACCTTGGCTCAGACGCGGCATGATCGCCTCAACACACCTGAGACCACTGGCTTTTTTCTTGGCTGAACATCCCTTTTTAAAGCCACTGAAAACATCAGGTCATTTTAGCCATCCAATAGGAGTGGTGGTCAGAAGCCATATTCGGTGCACAAAAGTCACATGCATTATGTAACAACCCAGCAAAAGTTAAAAGTTGTCCTGAATGACCCTGATGTAGGCTCCAAACCATGCATATATGCACACACAGTACTTAGTAACTTACAAAATTAATGTGTTAATTTTTTTATGTGGATACTTTTCATTGGGGTTCAGTATATGTAAGCAAGTAGCATCACCACAACAAATTTCTAGCTTTGGGGCAATGTATATAATCCTCAAAAATGTATACTTTAAAAACTCAAATGCTAAAGAAACAATGTTATAATCAGGTTCTTTCCATTCTACTAATCACAGTCAATGACCGACATATATGTAAACTTTTACCAATATATGTGACTCCTTTGTTCATCAACTGTGACAACCAGCTGTCATAAAATAGACATACTGATGGAAAACTGAGAGTATTACTGACATTTAACGGGATAAAATATGTATTTCATAAATACGGTAATTATTTCTTATACCTAGTCAGTGTGTTTTTAGAGAACAAGACTGGGCCTTTTCTAACCAATGAATGTTCTCTGATTAACAGCATGACAAAGTACAATATATTTCACTTGGATTGATCCAGCTATATGACTGCACATATATGGGTTCTCGCTTGTAGTATAGTATAGACTTAAGGTAGCAGTGCAGCTAATGTGAATGATCCATATTGCCGACAAAGAAAGTCATAAAGTATAACTTTAGGTCATTTGAATAATATGTAGTCGTCAGAACAAACGTTCGACAATCTCCATTAGAACTATCCCAAAGTCATTAGGTCATGGTCATGAGGTCAGGTCATACATTCACGTGAATGAAACATGTTTCAAAGATCAGTCAATATCCTCGGTATCAAAGGTCCATGAAAACTAATTTAATTTGGCAATCTTTATTAGACAGGCCCCAAAGCAACCCAATGTTTTGAAGAGACTCCCCATATAATTTGATAAAGAAAGTAAAATGGCCCAGGATTTCCGTACTGTCACATTTTAACTGTTTTTGCAAGAGCCTTTTTGTAGCTAGAGTGATGCTGTTAAACGTGAAAAGATTCCAAAAAAAATCAGCTGCGTTTTGTTTTCTGTGACCACAAACTGACATGATCTTCTCAAAAGAGCTGACTGTCCTGTTCTACAGATTTGCAGAAGCAATTACGTAGCTATAGAAGTTTACAAAATTAAGACGAAATTACTACCATCTAATCAATTTTAGGATTGTAAAAATTCTTCCAATAACGCAAGAGTAAATACCAGTGATTAGCATGTGCAATCATTGTGCCGTAACGTATGGTGTCCGAACTTCCAGGCATACAATAGGGCAGTGTGGAATGAAATGCCAAGCAACTTGAACAAGAGGGTATTGTAAACTGCCCATGCTCAGCTGGCCTAGAGATCATCACACTTTTGGCTCTGTGTACTTGGGATAGGATCAAGGTCCCCTATGAGCTGAGTAAGTCTGACTTTTGTGGAATAACACTGATATGTGCAACATCAAGGTCCCAGTTCAGGTCCTTCCTAAGTTAAAGTGAAGAGTAAAACGCATTTATGTTGCAATGTGATCCCAGAAAGGAGGTCAAGGTCACTCATGTGCTGTTTAAGAGTGACCTTCATTAACATGTGCAACATTAAGGTCTTATTCAAAACAATACAAGTTATCAAGTGAAAGGTTAATGTCATATCACTTGTCCTGTGATCTTGGGAATGAGGTCAAGACCCAAAAATCACCGGAGCATGACAACCTGCCCAAATAGGTCGACACCTGTAAAAGGTACATCCTTTCCAAGTTTGACGAAAATATGGGCGAAAGTATTAAAGTTATAACCATAGCAAGTAATTCCCATGCGAAACTTTCCTATAAAAACTATTTTTTAAGATTTATTCCATGAACAAATCATAACAAAACAAACATATCACTAGAGCATAACCGTTCCAAGAAATGGCAGATACCCCCCCCCCCCCCCCCCCAAGGTACATTGCCACCAATTTGATGTTAATCTGACTGACCGTTTCCAAAATGTGAATTAGCACTTGAACGCTCATTGGCTTGCTCAGTAATCAATAGAGAAGGTGCATTCACCGATAAGTACCCGAATTGAAAAACAAAAACAAAAACAAAAAAACAAACAAACAAACAAACAAACAAAACAAAACAAAAAATATAAATAAAAACACCAATATTTGAAATTAGGAATCCACAGCATTGCCACCTAGTAAACACTTTCGTTTGACCCTTCCACAAAGAACATATCCACCAAGTTTCAGCTTAAACGGAATGACGGTCCCGGAGAAGTCGAAAATAGCAACAGGGCACAAGTTAAAAAAAATATATAAACAAAATTGGATCTCCACCTGGTGAACAAAATAACAACTAAGAGTCTAAAGAAGTGTTCCTGTGTAATACCAAGGCAATTAGGTGAGTGTCCTTTTTTTTTTCTTTTTTTTTTTTTTTTTTGTGTTTGTGTGTGTTTTTGTTTTTGTTTTTGTTTTGTTTGTTTGGTTTTTTTTTTTTTGAGAAGATTTTTTTTAAAGATTTGCCTTCGCCCCAAGCAAACATAAAACTAAAACTAAAACAAACAAGAAAAAAAACCCCATAAAAGTCCAAAACTTATCAAGGCCTGTCCATTGGGACAACTTGGTAGAGATCCACACAAGGTACTTCCCCACCACGTCTGAAGTAAATCTTGGTGACGGTTTTGGAGTAGAAGACGAAAATGTGAATTGTGGATGGACGCACGGCGGACGAAGAATCATTCTATATGCTCAGCTGACTGACAAATCAGCTTAGCAAAAAATGCAATCGATCTTTCCCAGTTCAAAAGCCTGTTAAAGATATAGGAAGGAGCCGTTAGCAACCTAGACAATTGCACACAGCATGGAGAGTTGACATTTCGTGGAATGTTCACATGCAAGGGGATGTTAAAGTCTCAGTTCCTGAAACATTAAAGATGTCTGTCAGGTTCGTTTATCCTTAGACTGGTATGCCAAGAACTGACAAAAACTGTTGGTCATTTTGAACAGAACAACCCATGCATGTTTACATTCTGATCACCGCAAGGCATACACTATCTCACAATGTATGGGTGGTTAATGATACATGTGTGTATGCAACTAGTCTACTGACTTTTCAATAGACTGTGAGCGAAAAATATTGTCGTATGCTATCACTAGGAGACATCTATTCCTGCGTATGGCTAGTGGCGTGATAAAGGCGCACATTTATAAAAAGATTATGTGGCCTATGTCTTTTAGAGTCCTACCAGATCATATGAATGTACACTGTAGTTATAAACATATAAAGTCGTAATTGCTGCACAGTGTCTTCTCTGCACGAATCAAATACTTGTATTTTCTCTTTTCCGCTTTCCAGCTTGTCAAATAATTGGCCAAAACCGGTATTATGGACTCCGCACAGGAATTAAAAATGATATCAGGAACTGGCAGGGTCCTTTTGTCGTGGTTTCGTATTTTATGAAGTAGAGTAATAAGTTACACCACAATTTATGCATATATATATATATTACATTTTTAGCTGTAACTTTTGGAAAGTTAAAAAAAAATATATATAATGGGATAATCCACCTGGCCAGCTCATCAGAGGTAACCTGGTCTTTGGCAGCATACCTGACATGTAAGCCCATACTAAGTCGAAACTGAGTAGAAAGATTCATACTTAAAAAAAAAATCCTAATACCTCCCATATATGTATCATCTTCCTTGCATTACAACAAATATGTTTTCTAATTCTTTTCTTCGGATAACTATTGCAAGCACCTGTCTGTTGTAAATTCGAATAAAGTAGTCACTTGTCACACATAAGTCCAAATTAAAACACTATGCATCCACTTACGTTATTTTTGTACGTGGCCATATTGGTTGTCTGCATATTTCACTGTAGACAAGGCACATGTTATTCCACAATTGCTTTTGCTTATTTTGAGAAAATGGCATCATTTTGCTTGTCACCGAAGGATATTTGCAGTGCATTTAAAACGCTCACAGCTCATATGAGCCAAATCATTGGTTGCTGCAAAACTCATGGTGTTATGTCTTTGCCTCTTAGAGAATTCGCTAGAATAACAACATGCACGTTGAAATACGCTCAAACTGTGCATAAGCCTCTGGGAACAATATGTGCCCGAATTGCTACTGACAGATGTCAGAAGTATTCGACAATGTGTTATATGTATTCTTGGGTATTCATTGAAAATATTAATTTTCGAATTAACCTGACCTTATGGTGTAAACCTAAGTATCCGAGCTTGGGTTTTCAGGATATCCGATTGTATGATTTCCACAGTGTACAGGACAATACCCTTTTTGCCTTTTTATTTTTCTCTAATATAAATCTTACAGCCATTACCAGTGGACCCTATGCTCGGCTGGACACTAAATGGATGACTGGCATTCTACTGTGTGTACGTTTCCAATTCATTGTCTATTACTATAAGCTATATCTTTCTCAATTATCTGTCAATTTTTTAGTTCGTTATATCTTGTACATATGTTTTCAAATTAGGGCTAAATGTACAAGGATAAATTGCGTCTCAAAAACTTCTGGATTGTGCATCAGGCATTACAAAGTGCCTATAAATCCCTTAACTCATAACACGGTACCAGCCTGGACGCCGAAAAGTCATCTTCGGCACAACATTTTGAGAGCACCTTGTGGTAATTCTGGAGTGAATGGTATCAATTATTATCCTCAAGATATAACATGGACAATAGAAGCACCGGTTCAAATATACCTCCAGATGAAAATTGCTTACCTGCAGTTGCCATATGATGCACATACTTGCATGCACGCGTATCTGCATATTACTGCTCATGAGTTCGACGCGAATGCAAATGTTTCACACGTTATCAATCTATGTCGTTTATGTGGTACACTGAAACAGCGCAGGGTCGTTGCACCAACAACACAGATGTTTGTACTTTTACATTTTGAAGTATTGCTGTTCCCCATTTTGGCATTTTCGTACTATTTTACACAAATTCCAGTACTCTTGTCAGTGAAGGAGCTACGTGGATCTCACTTAACACATTTGAATGCACATTTTACTAACCATCAGATATCATGTGGAAAAATAAAATATGTATGGATATCCCATACACAAGAAATTCATGTGTACCTGGTGGCTCTGAAAGTCCACGCTTTTCAACAAACCCTTGCCAGCGTATCAGTTAGTATTAATGATGGTCCTGACATTGGGGACGCCAATAACCTTCTGTATTTCCATATTATTCCATCTACCCATCGGTATTTCTGTGATGTTGATGTAATGTCGGGCGCCTTTACATTGTCTGTTATTCTCGATGCAGACAAACTGCATATTGGTTCATCTACATATATATTGGCTTCTATAGATTCAGCAGTACCACATGTAACAAATATGTACACAAACAGACAACCCAATTCAAAGCGCATAATTTCATTTGGTTTTAATGTCTTTCGAAAACAAAATGTCCCATATAAAACTTGTTATTTACAGTTCATAACTCGCAAGGGCACGTATGTGCAACTAAATATAAAGAAGTACGTCTATACTGGTTCGACTTATCAAAAATGTGAAATAGGTGGATTTGTTGCTATTATTGAACAACCATTGAGCTCAGGTTACAAGTTTATCAGAAAAGGCCCATTCTGTGGATTATTTGGAGCGGATACGAAACATCTTAGTAACTTTTTTCTCCTATCATCGAGCTCATGCATTACCATGGTTTTCTACCATTACTCCGCGAATATTGTGATGAATGTGAATCTTGTTTTCTGTTCATCAACATGTGTTGGGATACCCCAACCCTGTTCTCAGAAGGAATCAATGCAAATGGAAGGAGGTCTGTCAATTGATATGCGCTCCTTGATAGGGCACACGGTTAACGTTAGAGGTTCACCTTGCTACATAATACAGAATTACCCAGTTCCTTCTCAGAATCCTTTGAATGCAAAGTGCCATATCATATTGCACGGAGCATCAATTCGAAAATTGGTGTTGGAGAAAGGAACCATTGTAAACAACAGGACGAGCAAGTTATGTCCAAAACTACATCGGCTCGCTGTTAAAGATACTCTGAACGATGGTTTAATGTGGCCCATGAATACCTTTCATATATCAAGGGCTACGCAGTTCGTGCTAATGCTGGCGACAAGTTGCTATGTGTATTATTCTCCTTTCCAGTTACTTTCCATTGAAGACGATAAGTCTTCTGTTTATATTCTAGACCAAAATGGATCTAACTTTCTTAAATCGAGTGTTCATAGATTTGGAAATTATAGGTTTAATCCAAAATACTTTTTGCTTCCTTCTGGCATACAAAACGCAACGCTTGAGTTCTTCTCGAAAGCAGTTCCATATTTTCAGTGGGCAGGCGGTGCCATGCTTACTATAAAGCAAAATTGTGAGTCTGTGTATTCTTTCCATATATATGGATATTATAGGGCTACTGCAACTTACATAATTGATAAAACCACATTACGACCACGGATAAAATGGTCTTGGGTTAACATTTCAAAGGCTACATTTACATGGAAGAAATATGTGGACTACACGCACAGTACAATGCCACGACACATGACTTTATTGGCACATTTCTATATTGAAAGGAATGCAGGTAACAGATTACAATGCGACCTGTTGCTACAAATAGAAATCGATACCTTGGAGGACAAGTACTCCTTCATTTATGTTCCGAAACTCAAAGTACATCCAACCATGTGTAATGATCACAGATATAGATGTATGACAACTGTGCATGTTCAACCGAACGTGTATACCTTAAAGTACATCAATGACTTTCGGGTAGAGCTCTCATGGGCCGATGCGAGCACTGCATGCCTAAGATCCAAAAGTCAGTTGATAGCATTTAATAATGTAGCCGAACTTTTAATTTTTCACCAGTTTATACATGGACATAAGGTCAAAGGTGAACGTATCCCCGTCCCCCCGTACCAAAACTACTTCATTTTGCAGTCTCTTATTTTTATAGGCTTGATCCACAATAATGTAAGTATCAAAACCATATGATTTTTCGCAAGAGATCTCTGCTAAGTATAATTAACCTTCATCATGTTATCTTCAACAAAATTAGACACAAAATCATATCGGAGAAGTAAATTATTCAACCTGTCTATTTATTGTCCAAAGTGTGATGCCATATTGGATAAAAAAGGTCAAATTTGTGCCCAGGTATAATTCGCACCATTGCACAAAAATTAGGAAATAGTGAAATGTTCATTCGAATCAATTATAAAGTCATGCAACGCATGAGTAATATGCAGTGCAGAGTATACAGACACCAGGGATTGCACATCTCAGATTTTCTTTCTCGGCCACACAGTCGCCCTTGTTCCCGTCACTGACAGTGACAAGACTGCCAATCGTCCCCTTCGCAACAGTTTTTTGTTTGTTTGTTTGTTTGTTTTTTTTTTCATTTTTCTCTTGCCCTTACTCCCCCTCGCAGTTTTTTTTTTCTATTTTTTTTAAATTTCATCAGACCGCTCAGCCTATTTTGTTTTTTATCTCAGCAGTATATTAGTTTTATTTATCCACGCGAATTTTAAAAGCAAAAATATAGACTTTGCTTTCTTTTCGTTCCAAAGGTAGCTTGAGATCAGTTGTCTTTAACATACCATCTGTCTATTAGTTGGCATAACCATTTGTTCACATGTGGGTGCATAAAATCAACAAAGCCAGATCGAGATTTGCGACCCAGAGCGGGCCTTGTACGTATTTTCAATAGAGCTTGTAGCTGCAAATGTCTAAGGGTATGAGAACTTGTTCAAAGCTGCCGACTGGTTCCATATTATGTTCCCGTCAGACAGCCACCTCGCTCGACCTCCCCGTTACTGTCCGACAGGAAAAAGCTCCTGCATTGCATTTTTTGTGAGACCATATTTTGCGTCTGTGTGTTGTTCCATTCGTATTTCTCGACAAGATGTATCAGGTTCAAGGTCGTTTTATTTTATTGTGGTCATAGATGAGTCAATGTAGTCGAGTGCTCGCTAGGAGCTTTCTGTATGGCACAAATACAAATGAAAGATCCCATGTGCTACGTATAACAACACCAGGGACCGCATATCTTAGTTTTTTTTTTCTCGGTAAAACAGTCGCCTGCTTACCCGGTGAAAGATACCTGCAGCCGTACTCTCGTTGGCAGCCTTTAATAAACACGTACATTATACATTCTTGTTGTTTGCAGTTATTCTCTCAGTGCCCAATATGATAGATCTACTGAACCGTTGATTTTATACATATATTTTCATCAGTCAGTTAGAAACATCATATGGTGCGTCTAGAGGATTTTATTCTCTGACCGTCTGCTGGAATTTGATCTTTCTCAGATGGCCTTCTCTGTTATAAAAGTAAAAGATCGTATATATGTATATTTTCTTTCAATAAAAAAAGGTTCTTGACTTTGATGTTTTTAGTCCCCCCTCCCCCTCTCTAAATCACGCTCTTTACTTGGTTTGCGTAATTTTCGCAGAGCCCGATATGACACATTTGCTAAACTGGAGATTATAATCATTTCCACAGTTAGATTCATCACATGGTGCAGGCGGACAATATTTATATTTCCTGTTTGCCATCTGCTAAATTTAAAATAAAATACGGGACATTCAACAGATTTCACATATAATTTTGAGGTTATCTGTATGGTATTTATGGGTAAAGGATTATGCTTTAAGACAAAGTTCCAGATTGGGTTGCCCATATAATTATGTCAAACCCAGCCTCCGCGACGTGGACGCCAACCTCCTGGCAGCAATCCTTTATATTTGTTTTATTTTGTTTCAAATTTATATTTTTTGAATTACGAATGTGGATTCAGAAAGGTCACATAATTTTAGGGAAGTATTGTGGAAGTTGATTTTTATTTATTTGTGGCTTTGAATGATGACAGGAATTGTAGGGCTGTAGCCCTTGATTCGCTCAATTAGCAGCTGGCCAGCTGCAGACGGGTGATGCTCTGTCCGAAGGTGGACCTCTCTACTGTCCACTTCAATCTAGTCGGAGCCTCCAGCGTAATAGATGTTCCTGGCTTGAATAAACTATGTAATATAATATGAAAAAGTAATGTTTTTGAAAGTGGCTGAGATGGCTAAATGCCAAAGCTGCGTTTGCATTACCTCAGGAGTTAGAAATGTTATCCTCTGGCTTTATTGAGTGTTAAATCGAACCCATAACGTGTGGATCATTTCGGATAATTGATAATACGACGTAAACCGATATCAGAGTTGCGGATAAACGTATTGGCACACTACAAAAGGGACATGCATAATTGCATATAGTTCTCATTTCAAAAATCCAGATTTATCGATTCAAAAGGTGTTGCCACACCACAAACACTTCAAGCCAGTTCTGTCACATCAAAAATTCTTTAAGTGTGAACGGTGAGTATGAGTAGCGTAAGGAACCATAAAATGCGGCACTACTCACCAATCCAACTATAACGATTCTCGGAAGTGTTCCAGCCAGTAAGTTATTTTGTGACATATCTTGTAGAACAGGGCCCCGAGTAAGATATATTCACGCCCACTCTTGGCACAGTATATTTTAAATGTCGCGGCTACAATGCTTTTTCGTTAGCTACTGCTGCGGCTTAGAGTTTTTCTTTTTTTTTTCTTTTTTTTCCTTTTTTTCTGTGTGTGTGTGTGGGTTTTTTTTTTTTTTTTGTTTGTTTGCTTTTTTTTTGTTTGTTTGCTTGTTTTTTTGTCTTACATAAAAAAACTGCAATGTCAATCGAAATCATGTATTCAAAATCGTTCTTCTTAGACTTCCAAGAAATTGTGGAACCTGCCCGATGAAATCTGAGTCGTGCTTCAGAGTTTTTCGAGTAAAAATGTTCCTGCATGAAAAATTTTACTATGAATTCTGTTCAGGCGCTCGAAAGACTTTCCGTTCTTGGTCTGATCAAATCTTGCTTGAGATCACTTGTTCTCACGTTTGCCAATATCAGTTTCTCAAATGTGTATTTGCATTAAATTTATCTCTGTCTGGTGCCCAAATCCCACACGTTATTGACTCTTTTTTTTTCGTGCTATAACTTACCAATACGTTCAGACAAGCCCTACGTGCACATAGTTCAACGTTACCACCAATGAGTTTGTTATTGACATTGGTGTCTACATTTTCAATCCCAGCGGCGTTAAAATAATTAATAAGAAGTAAAACAGCAACAGCGTCTGTTGCTGTTCCACCTTTTCCGGAACAACTTTCTCAAATAAATGTAAAATCATACCTCTTGTGTACAAGAAGGAGCTGGAAATATCGATGTATTACTCCTCTCCCGATCTAATCAAAGGTTTTATCCGCCCACTTGGGTAGAGAAGTTATGGGATGATAGCAGCAAAGCTCCCCTTCTCAACGCCAGTTTGGGTGGGTAAAATTTCAAAAAATTCTAGCTTAGATTTTACACATTCGCTTATGCTTTGACCAGCCTTTTTTCTTTTGGTGGCCGAAGTGGAAAGTTCCGTGACGTCACCACCATGACCACTCTGAGCAAAGTTCGTTTTCAGTATTTCCAGACCTGGTGCCCCCATTAATTGACCGAAACTCTGTCTAAAACATCGCCCAAGACTTCGAGGCCAGTTTTTTACACCTTCCCGCCTTGCCCTGTTGAGCACCAGCACGACTGTTTTAACGAAACTGGGCAGTATATTTCCTAACCAGTAACTTGTTTGTCGCACTCCATCTTGGAAACATGGTAAACCACCGGTACTTGTCTGTCCAGAACAATGATTCAGATAGAAGTTTGGGTTCCATGTGTATGGTACCTTGATAGTAACATGCTGGGTTGTTTTGTACGTTTAAAATTAAGTTTCACAACAAGTTTACCATATTCAAACAAGCAGTATTTTTAATTGAGGTAATGGTATGTAGTGCCACCCTATTGTAATATAAATTTTGGATACATTTTCAAACATTATCGCTAAATTTGCTATATTTGATAACAATTCTCAAAAGTGGCACATAACTGTTTCCGAACAGACTTTATTAAAGACGTTAGAGAAGATATAAACTCGTTTAGTGGGAGCAATAAAATTGGCAACTTGGGATGCAGTTAAGAACTTTGCTTTGAAATTTAGTTTTAACATATTTTATTGAAGCAATCGGGACCCAGGACGAGGTTTATATCAATCCCTCTTGTACACACACAGAAAGATAGGAGATGTACACACTTCACAGCACAATACATTATAAGCATGGACAAATTACTTCGGTAGGGAGAGCAATACATCACTAAAGCAAATAGAATGGCGTACTAACACACGATTGAGTAATGACACCACCTAACACCACTGACAGATGTAAGATGGCTGAAGTACATCGCTAATAGGTAAGGCAAAATAAAAGTAATCTGACATCTCTGCCTAAAAATTAGAACCATTGTAACTGGGCAAAGTCATCCTGTTCCTAGGATATAGTTTCAAAAAAAAATTGTTGGTAAGTGCAAGTTTTACCGCGGAATAACAAAGTGTGGATATTAGAAGGGGCAAAAATAATATATACTGTGCTTAATAATTTGGTCTATTTTCTAAATGTTTAACGTCAAATCCAAATCGCTCAGCTGAATTCCGCTTGAAAGGCAATGACTCGTTTGGGTACAAAGAGACAATCAAGCGAGCCGTGACTTTGCCGTATTCTATTTGAACTTTAAACCCCTGACTTAAAGTAAATTGCCTGTTCTTTTCAATTAAAACACCGTTCCGTTTGTTATAACCTTGTAAAGAAGTGCAATAATCGCAGATTGCATTGCATGGAAATTTATTTCTTGATTACATTGTTTGGAAACACGATATAAAACGCACCCATCATTCCGTTGTAACTTACGACAGTGATATCCAAGTCTGTTGTCTTTGTGGATTTCCTTGTAGAAGCTCAGTCCAAGATTGTCGCACCTGTTAATGCTGCAGCATTAGACCCACAGCTGCTCTTTTGTGAGACAACCCTTCAACAAAAAGACAAAGCATACTATATACAAAATTGAAGCTATGAATGTGGGGAATAAGTATATATGCCGGACGTAATGCCAATAGGTGAAAGAATGTTTGGGAAATTGACCGTTCAATTTACCGAAACACTCCCATACGATCTACCTACTTAATAGCAGAATGACTAAACTACAGTTGCTTTATTGTTCATGCCTTCAACTTGCGAGAGACCTGTATATATAAATGAGTCTGTGTCTGTGACCATGTGGCATACGGCACTGTTCTTCTCATGAGCTACCAAGCCAATTGCTTTGATATTGCATACAGGATTCAGTGGAGTTACGTAATTCACATTTTGACCAGCAGTTGACATTGGAATATTTTCAAGTTGTTTGAAACAAAGCTTTGCATGCTAAGGCTATTTTTAACTTCTTCAGAACGGCTTGACAGAATTACATGAACATTTATCAGAGTTTATTCTGACAAAAGGTAGTATAAGTTTGCGAAAATGATAAGGATATGTGCATGTTAGCATTTGATGAAGTAACGTGATAGTGCACTTTGTGACTATATGTCAGTAAATGCTGCTATTATGACAATCATTCAGCAATACAGTGCATATGTAACAATTTATGGGGTACTTTTTTATAGATATTATCCAGGTGGTCCTCTACTAGGAAGTGGTGATGCAATGGTTTTTCATTTTTATGATTTTTAAAGGTTTATTTTTGAAGAAAAGTCGTCTCAGTTACTAATTGACCTATTGCTTTGATATATCATACATGATCACATGGGGTCACATGGTCAACATTTTGGCCACGGGGTTGCTTTATTTTTTTTCTATTGTTGCAGTGAAGGTGTGTGTGCTAAGGCTTTTTTTTACTTCTTCTGCAGAACAGCTGAACAGAATTTTATTATAATGTAGTCTGACCAATGTTTTTACATGTTTGCGAAAATTATGAGATTATTCAATGTTTTCAAGAAATTATGAGATATCAAACTTTGGGACCATGGGTCATTTAACACTGCCACAACTTTGCAGATTTTTATCAGCTTTTTTGAGCTTATATATGGAGATATCAAACTTTGGGACGTTGCGTCATTTAAGTGCCACAACTGTACATTTTTTTTTTTTTTTTAGCTTTGTTGATCTTAAACAATCACCAAAGTCTGTTCGTCCGCCCGTCTGTAAGCTTTTTGCTTTGAATGTAATACAGCCCCATTCAACTATCAGAACATACAGGTGTATAAGAATCTAGGTTGAGTTCGGAATTGGTAGTGACCACTACACCATTATGCAGTTTGTTGGTTAAAATGCGAAAATCTTGAACACTGTAGCATCTTTACTTTTTGATTCATTAAATCTAGTGAGATTGTGTACGATGTCAAAAACTCATTTGCATATGATACTAGTGGTATTGCTTTTAATTTGACAGAAACTATGTGCCAAAATCTGTTGAACAAATGTACAATTTTGTATCTCGGAAAGTAATAGAGTAAGACATGCCAAATTTATAGGATAAATAAATCCTGTCTGATGTGAATTGGTGATGTCATATCGCTGATCGCGACCTACTTTGCATAGATCACGAGCTGTATAAAACTGAAAAGGGTTATTTTGTAATGACAGGATGCAACTTGGGCATCAATGGTAAGAGAATTGAAACTCCAGATCAAAGGTGCACTTGTGTACGTTGCACATAAAACTCTACATGGCGACCTACTTTTTTGGTCACCGTAACCCAATTATTATGCAGTTTGGCGTTTGTTCAAAGTAATTGTTTTTCTTCAAAAGCTCCGAAATGGTACAACTCGATTCGAACAGACAAACAGTTATGGAAAGCTGGATGTGCGGTGTATATTTTGAAAAGAAACAAGTTTTTTACTCCATGTTGAAAGTGAATGTCATATGGCTATGTAGAATATAGGGGTCACAAAGCCAATATACAATTAGCGTTCTGGGCTCTTAGTATTTTAATAAGGGCCGTGTTACGTTTATGGCTGATGAAGTGGTTGGAAATATATGTTAATTTTGATATCGGTGGTACAGCCCTAAGTATAAAGTAGCTTATGGGTCAAAATGTAAAAACCTTGTGCCCACTCTATCAGCCTCAATTTTTATGGATCTTCAGAGCATAGGACTCATAGGCCTCTCGTTAGTAACAATACAGTGCATGTATTTGCAACACTTATGGATTTGATTATGGGTCACCAATGACGAGACTGGATACTTCTAAAGACCCATGGGGCTGGACGAGTGAGCCTGTGTCAGATGTTTTGGTGCCTAAAACAATGTTTCAGGATGTCAGTGCATCCGAACTACTTACCGTATGGATCGACTACTGTAATGATACTTGTTTATCCTATATTTGTGATCCATACAGACAACCATGTGTTCCTGCTTGTGGCAGCAAAAACAACACTAAGGAATATGACAGCCACTAGAAAAACGTATATTCTGTGCTAACAGTTGACAAAGATGAGCATTGGAACTCTGAATAAGACCCCTTAATGATAAAATCAATACATCATACTACATTGGTTTCAATGTTATAAACACTGCAAAACCATTATAAGTGGCATTAGGGCTACATCTGAAAGTTGTGTATTCATGTTTTCCAAAACCATGTGGTCGGTGCTAACGGTTGACGAGGATGGGGATTCGCACTTCAGATAATCCCCAAAATGATATATAAAACACGACATACTACACTACTTTCGATGTGATAAACACTGTAAAACCATTACATGTGGCATGGATGTTACATTTGAAAGTTGCATGAATAGGTTTTGCTCGTTTTGCAACTTAAATGTTATCAGAGATCATTTATTTAATTTCTGTTACACACGGTTATTTTTTAATGTTTCCATTATGAAAGACAAGGTGTTAACGACTATTTTTTCCACTTATGCAAAGCAAATATTCTGATACTGGATGCTCTATCTTGGCTTGAAAACACAGTCATCACACTGTATTATATAAATTGAACTGGCGATTGTAAAACAGTGACTCATGATATCCGCGACCAACCCATTAGGTGTCTTGGGTGAAGAGATTTGAAATTTTGTTCACCAATTAAAACTTATGTAAATGGTAATGTATGTCAATCTTTCATATTTGTGTAACCAGAACTAATAAAAGCAAACGAAAATGATGTAAAATGCACAGCGTTTGTTGCAGGAGTATGTACAAAATATCCTGGGCACAATGTAAGTCTATGAACAAAAATTATTTGTATAGTTGGTGTACAAAAATATAAATTGACAAAAACTCTCCTAAAGTTTCATGTTGCATCATTAATTTCCAAAATTGGGAGATTATGAGCTCTCCAGTTATAAATTATGTACTTTAGTTCTTTTCGTTGTGAGATATTCGCGTTTAGAAGCTCCCCTGCTACAGGTCTAACCATTCTGTCTAATGTCCTTGAAAAGAAGCCTGCCGCTGTGGGAATATCATCGACACTAGAAATATTTTTTCTCTCCATCACATATTTCATTAGATTCATAATGTTTGATTCAGGACCCGTTACCAGTTAAATAATAATTTCCGTGGTTTTTGTTCCATGTTACCGTGTCGCCATGTTCTAATATTTTTCTTCAAATGGTACTGATAAAGGGGCGCTCTTTCATGGTAAATAATTGAATTATCGATGAAATGCCATTCTGTACTTTGGTAACATCATTTACTGTTTCTGCCTGTTTGACAATCACGGACTTTTTTTCCTTTTAATCGAAATACAACTGTCTTTGTTGATTATACAGTTTAACTTTTGCATCATCAGACTTTAAATTATTGACACAAAGAGATTTCCTAGGTGTAGCTTTACCTTAGAATGCAAATGTTGGCGCATTACTCATTTTGACCAATTAGGTGCTTCATTCTCCTTCTCTTAGCCTGCCTATGAACACCTTCTTCGTGATACATTTACAGCGCCAAACGCCGAGTGTCCAGCCGACCTTTGGTGGGAGTGGCAACACACTATGCGACTTGCTCAAAGTGTCTCACTTCCAATACAATGATCTTACCAGGCCAATGACAGAGATAAAAGAATACTAACAAATCGTTACCATGGACAGCAATCACATGTTTTGATGTTTTCAGTTGTCACATGGAGACATACAATGAACAATAAATGTAGATATTTTTAAATGTAGGAAAATAAAAACTCTGAAAGATCTTCTATTGCATGGATTAATCACACAGCAATTATCAGTTTTTTAAACAAATTTTGACTTAATCATAGTTCCCCTGAACTATAAAATGAGCATAAGACAGAAATGAACTCATGCATTATGCCTTATTATTATACGCCTACCAAAGTTAATGGTTAATTCCCATTACCTTATCGTAAGAACTTAAAATAAGCGTAGCAGGCGGGTAGGGTTTACGTCTTGCACACATCCAGTGGGCAAGTTTGGGTACACTCATATCACTTAAAATTCCAAGTATTTGGTGAAAATCATCCCTTGACCTTTCGGGCTGTCCCTTTTGCTACGTGGCCCAGTCACCCCACACCCCAAGAGCCCACCTGTTATTTTGCCCGGTTTATAATGACACAGCAACTCTCACTTTTTGTCGCGGCATTTATGGTGTCACTATTTCTTGAAGTCATTCACTTTTGCTTCCGTCTGTGCCAGAACTTCTGGCTGATCACTTTTGAGTAAGAACTGTGTTGACATACTAAACATGTGAACTGGCCAGTCGTCTAATCATTGCCAAACAAAATCACCTGCGTGAGGCGCCGTATAATCCATTTTTGCCTTGTGGAGGGTGACATGCGTTTGTGGGGACATTGTCAAGCTGCATAATCATTATTCATGACGTACGAGTGAGAAGAAAAACAATTTATCTCAGGCGCGTGTCTTCAGCTGGTTACATTGGTCAATCCTGGTGTCAATTATTTGCATTTTAAGTAGGTAAGAAGGCATTAACAAGCTCCACGTGATATTATGACCTGCGCTTTACTCCGGCCAGTATAGCTGTCAGTATATTGCTCAATGCCGGACCAACATTCTCAAATACTTTAGCAGCGTTTTTTTTTTTTTTTTTTGTTTTCTTTTTGTTTTTTTTTTTTTTTTTTTTTTTTTTAGTAAATACACATATCAAACAGACATAAAGGTATGACAATGGATTTAGAAAGGTCAGACCTTTTTTCATATAAATTATGCTCGTCTAGTTCTAAACAAACCGCCCGGGGCAGGAAGCGCCAGTAGCAATTAGGCAGCTGGACACCCAGCTTGTTGTTTTAACATCTTATTTTTCTCTCTCTTTTTTTAAGATAGAATTTTTATCACAAAGTTTTCTCAAGACGTTTGTACTCTTTTCCAAACGTCGCAGTTGGGTCTCTGCCAGATGGACATTGAAAATTATTCTTCCCAGTGCTTCCACTTCATGTTTGTTTGTGATTTCAATCAATGCTTTTTTTCCTGTTCTTTGCACTCTTTGCCAATAAAGAAAAGAAACGTCTGCATTTCAGAAAACTTTGTTGAGTCATGACTGAATCATGTAATTTGTTTTGTTTGCGATGACATCATAGATTTTGATATCATGTGAGCGAATTCAAACCGCCGGACGGGTCAAAAATATCAGACCTGTATCTGGCATTCTGTGGCGTACGTAATTTTCCTCCCAATGAGACGTATTTATATTTCCAAATAATAATAATAATAATAATAATAATAATAATAATAATAATAATAATAATAATAATAATAATAATAATAATAATAATAATAATAATAATAATAATAATAATAATAATAATAATAATAATAATAATAATAATAATAATAATAATGCTGAAACGGGTTTTGTTTAGCAGGCAACGTTGGGCAACAGTGTATATAAACGTTTGATCCAAAGGATTCCTAGAGACACAGATATAGTGACAAGATTTGGACAATGGATCCTAATTTTTCCCACGGAAAATAAAGTTTGCAACACCAGATAAATATTAAGTTTTCATGATGGTTACATTTTGTAAAAATGTCAGCAATTTGCTAATCGTTATAGCTTCGCGCTGCAGGTCGTCTATTATAAATAAGACTTGGTTTAAACTTTTCTACAAGAGTGTCTCAATTGTCTGGTAAACCATGAAAGATCGACAATGCACATGCCTGCTTGACTTTGACCAACGAGAAGGAGTGTAAATGGATGCTTTTGTCGAGCATCGAAAACACGGAACGACTCATGCGCCATTTTATGCACGCTATTAAATCCAATTGTTGGCAATAAAGCTGCCCCGCAGATCAACACCCTTCCAGTTTCTGCGAATGTAAGTATTGCCCTCTGTTTTCGCTTACCATAACCGTACGTCTATATAGCTTAAATAGTAGAAAAACATAATCCATATTCAAACTTAAAGTTTGACTGGATTAAAATACTTCAAAATCTTTCCATCGATACTTCTGACAAGCATTACATCAGTATATAGACAAAGTAAATTTTTTTTTGGCCTGGGAAGGGTATATGAAATTTTTGCATTCGCGTAAACAGTTTTGTTTGTGTAATCTGCAATAAGGTTTTCCTCTAATTAATTCCCTTTCTTTGGGCCCAACAAAACCATGCAGCATTGATTCTTTTTTCAATTGAATCATAAAAGCCTGGGGGGGGGGTTGTGTTTTTTGTTTTTTTTTTCTTTCTTTTGTTTGTTTGTTTGTTTGTTTGTTTGTTTGTTTTTTTTTTTTTTTTTGTTTGTTTTTTGCTTTTGTTTTTGTTTTTGTTTTTGTTTTTTGCTTTTGTTTTTTGTTTGTTTGTTTGTTTTATTTGAGTATCCCAAGAATTACAGAATTCCTACTGAATGTACAAGAACACTTTTTTTTCCCACCCCATTATTTAGCCAGGAGCAGGAGTTGTGGAAAATTACCACAGGAGGGTAGGGGTGGGGGTGGGATGGGGGCTCTAGTCTTTTTGAAGGAATGGAAGATGTTATCATGATTGGAGTCAACAAGTTCGATCCATTTTGTTGACCTTCTCCAAAAGTGCTATTTTGAGCACCCTGTTCAACTTTGCAGGAATGCATGTCGAAACCGTATTGCTCACTTACGAAATGAGCCTGACTCATAGCAGTCAATATGGAAACGAGCAAATAATGAAATTCCTTTTCATTCAGCTATATCCCTCTCATTGTGGCTTAGTTGCTTAAAAAGGGCAGAGTATCAATTTACAGTTCACATTTGTATCATCAAACGTTTAATCTTTTGTATTCCCATTGGCAAAAATATCTAGCAAATGCACATACCTTACCATTCGCTGGATATGATTTGATTCTGGACGTTTTTGTTAAAATCACAGAACTACTTCTCATCTTATCAATATAAGCATTCAAGAAATTTGCTAATAAAAAGCGTTGTTTTCAATCAAACCTTTATTGGATCGTGATAAAGCTTCAATATGGAAGATGGTAACATAAAGACAAATAATCCTATCAGAGCACTGATAAGGAGACGGTATCTTTTTGTAAGGTTGTGTTTCTTATCTTACCGATTTCAAAAAGGACCGAAAATATTTCGACTATGTCAATGTTGCTCACTGTGTCCCCTTTTTGCTGGCTTCTGTGTTTCTTCAGACTCCACCGTTGTGAATCAAGTCATTTCAGCACAACTTTAATCTTATTGGGATATGGCAGGAAGAATGCCCTATTGAAAACAAACTGAGATTAACAGCCTACACAAATATGGGAAATGACCAATAGTCAAATTACCATTCAGGAATTG
The DNA here is from genome assembly GCA_964020975.1 of Hermodice carunculata. Classification (NCBI taxonomy): domain Eukaryota; kingdom Metazoa; phylum Annelida; class Polychaeta; order Eunicida; family Amphinomidae; genus Hermodice; species Hermodice carunculata. Next base: position 52,229,120 of record OZ026618.1, on the reverse strand, counting down.
GGTTAAAGTGAACGAGAATCTTTCAAAGTCAATATCCGTCGATATAAATGCAGATAGTGGACCATTATGCCGGAGCAATTCATTCCAAAATTCCGTGTATATTTTTAGAGGAGACTTTGGGTAGAAAAAACTATCACATTCTTCCTCCTGAACATGGTTTATTAGCATTCGTCCATCACATAAATCAACAGGCATTTTAAGGCAATTAAAACAAACAAAAAAAAAGAAGAAGAAAAGAAAATACGCTACAAAGTCAAAGGCATTGTTGTAAATTCATCTACTACATAATCATAGGCAAAATCATAATTAGATTTTCATAAAAAAGAGTCTTCATAAATGCACGCACAGAAGCCAATTACCTTGCAGACAAGATCGATTTGCAAGAATTTAATAGTTCCGGTTCAGATTGATAATATCACATGGGTAATATTGCAATATGAATTTCCGATAAGCGGGCATTTTGCCGCAATATCCTCAATATGTTTCAAAAACTGGACAAAATTTGTTTAGGAAAAAGGAACAGACTTGTCCTTAAATAGATCGTCCAAAAGCTTTGGTCCACATTGGCTAGTACTGTTAGCTGCCGCTGCAACGTAGCGATCACCCCCCCCCCCCTTCTACTTGGCAACTGGCCTTTCTCCGTTGCTTGGTAGGTCACTCGATCCTCGGCCGTCTCACACGGTCCTGCCATCGGTTTGTTGTGCGTTGTTTTTCTGCAATCGCCCAGTTTTTACACGGAAATTACAGTGGAACTGGGTGTTCTGGTGTCGGACCTTTACCCCCAACCAAACATCTTGAACAAATTCTGTCATATTTGCTTGGTGGTTCATAATCATCTGGCCTTTTTACCATATTGAACCACTCCCATCGTTTCTATGTTTCTTTGGAGGAAAACTATGGAAAGCTACCCCTTGCATCCAGGGGTATTTATGTAATTTACCAAATTTTCCTTTGTCAGGCTTACAGTCAGGAACTTTGCAACTGTAGACTGTCATTGTAGCTTGTAAATACTTCCGTAGTACGTTGGAAAATAACGATCGACTTTGCGATGTCATTTACCTGTACTTTAACTATGGCGCAATATGGCTGCTATATTGAAAGGACCAAACCTGCCCTAAGGTGCACCGGGAAATGAAATCGGTGCTTTAGCGGCTACCGACGGTACTAGCTAATTTGCACCTTAGGTAAAGGTAGTAAGGTTTCTGCTTAAAGACATTCATTACTGCTCGTAATATTCCGAACTTAATAGTTTGCTTACAACTGATTTCTTTTAACCATGTTGAAATGTGCTATTTGCACAATATGATAAATAGTAGTTAACACAAATTGATATCAAGGAGGTGTCTTCCTCTTTTTACATGGAGGAGAACGATTTGCCATTAATGACTGACAACTTGTAAGACGTATGGTAGGAGTGCTAATTTGATCAGGTAAAACAAACTTGGTAGTATCAAAACCACATAGCGTTTTCTTCTGTTTATGAACTGTTGCCAACTGATTATTCTTATTCTGAATTAAGTGGAAACCGTGTTCCATTTCCAGATTACCACACACCACATCAGCATAGTCCTGGTGACTGATTTCATCTAATGTTACCTTTTTCACTCCTTTTGCAGTTTTAGTTACGGCAATTTTATATGTGTAGAATAAATGTATTTTAGGTTTGAGTCCACAGAATTCTAATATTGGTTCCCCAGCAGTTTCATCTTTACGACAGCTAGTTTCTTTTTTTTTTCAGTGCTATCAATAAAATGGCCTGTCTGATAATTAGAAAAATCAAAGATGTTGACATGGTTTGTCAGGTCAACATACAGAGGAGGAGTGGACAAATTCGTATGTACGGGAGTCAGTGTCCATATGTGATAATATTGTATCATCTCCATATTGCCGCTAAATAAAACTATTATTGAAATCATACATGAATGTGTTACTAATGTTTAGTATACAGACTCCGAAATAGATAGGCCAACTGAAGTGTATTGTTGCTGTGTGTATTTGAACTCCCAGTAATTTCTTGTTTGTGATATTGAATGAGTAAAAAGTTTCCTTTGAGCATGATATTTGGAATGTATCTTTTTGCTTACTAATGTGACCTTAGTTTGAGATTAACTGTTCTGGCGAGTGTTACCATATGTCGCATTTGATAAATCCTTACGAATTGTATTTCAAACAAACATTTTGCGAATTTCCGTGTAGCGGCATAGTAAAAACTCAAAAAATGGCCTCATCCATGTTCTTGTGTATGGTCGAATCTGCAATAGTTCCATGTCCGCTTGAGGTATAATTTAAGGATGCCATATGTAGGATTTTTATAGTACAAGCTTGTTGTCAATTTTAACGCCTTGTTGCCAAGCCGCAATTGTAGGTCTCGATATTAGGTTTTGGATGTGGGAGACAATTCTTCCCAGTAAACCTTATTTTGTTCGGAGCTAAAGGATGATCTAAATGAGTAGTATCATCGGATAAATGCTCCGAATAATTTAAATCAACTTCCAACAGATACCAAGTGTCATTTTGATTAGGGATTTCCATGACATCAAAAAGCTTTAGTTTCCTCTGAGCCTAACAACAGAAACTGAGCATGTGGTAGACTTTCCAAAATGATCATGCCATAAAGGGACGTAAAGTCGAATTCCATGATATAGCTTGTCCGGACATTTTCATCATGATCTGGAATATAGATGTTATTGGTCACTGCCCATTGCTTGCAAATGACAGACATACTACCCTGAAAGCATTTTCTCCAAAAAAGTTGTCCATGTCTGCATCTGTTATCAATTCAAACTTCGGTTTTTTCCGTCTCAAAGAAACACCAAACTAGTTGTGGGCGCAGACAAATAAAGTGCCGTGTCCGAAAAGTAGTAGTCTGAAGACATTTGCCGGAGGTTGTCAAGCGATTGCCTCACAAGAGAACATAATATATATAATATACACCATGATATGCACCAAGACTTTAATAATTGAAAGCAAAACGTGAAGTCGTAGTCTTCTGCCCAAATGTGTTCCCTTTTCAAAAGGCTGAAAAATGTTTCAGCAGATGGCAGGGAAGGTAGTTAAAATTTATCAACGGAATTCAAATACACCTTTCCTCAAAAGTAAATCCAATTGATTTTCATTTAGTGTGTATTTCTTTGTCAAAACAACAGACTTGCGACCTTGACTTAACAAATTTGAGACCAAATTCTCCAGACCTACAGCAAGGAATTGCAAACTGCCAGTGAACCTAAAATTCCTTGTTGATATGCTTAAATATTGTTCACTGTTTCTAGATATAATTATGGTTTTATTTTCCACTGTTGCTTTGTGCAATTCATTCACACTGAAGTTCATGTCATATTTTTCGAATTATGAAGGGCTACAGAGATGTCAAAATGATTTGGACTTGCGTCAGTCAGATTGTATATAGAACGACATTTTTCTGTTACTTTTTTTTTGTCAACTTGTCATCTTTTTTTCTGACAAAGAGTACAATGAGTTTGCGCCCTAAGCATGATTTCGCTCTATGTATCCCATTTCACTGGCTTTGCCTTATTCAAAATTTGTAATATTTTCCTTTCTTCTTGCTTAAGATATTTGAAAAATTACAAAACTTGGCATGAGGCTCTATACAAATACAGACACGTAGTGTGCTTGTCCTTAACTGAACAGACATTTAATCCGTCAAAAACGTACGGATTTGTGTTTTCTAATTAATATTGTATCTGTTGAAAATAAAAGCTGTGGCTTTAAACTTAAAGCTTCAAAGTCTGCATATATGATGAATGGGCATTGTATTTATCCAGCATAATTTTTTAATTGCATGTACGTATTTTCTTCTGCCATTTCGTAGCACTGCCCATCTTTTGCACAATATGCGTAATGTGATTTCAACCTATATATGCAATTTGCAGGACCAAAAAAGTGCAAATATACCGTTTGTAATTTTGCTATGTTAAAATCCAGATAAAAGAGCCGATAGTGTTTTTTTCAGATAATATTGTTCTCTGTACAAAAATAAATTTACACGATGCTTTTTATTTTGTGTATTCTGTAACTTGAGCGGCCACTACTTTTCACCATCAAATGGATACACATTAGCACAGAGATGCTGTTGATATTTTTCAAGTTGTTTGATACCTTTCAAACAGATTTGCAAATTTGAGACCATCAAAATTAGCTGAGCTATGTGTGCAGAATAATTTGTGCAACGCGAAGGCTGTTTATACACGGGATAGATACTTACTAAAATAGAAAAGATCAAACATCAACCATCAGAATAATTAGTTAATGAACTTTTTGAAAATTTTTCTCCTTTGCATAAAGGGTATAGTTAGTATTCAGCACATTTCAATCGTTACCAGGCTATTCTTTTATATGACGCCCGAACCTTGTTCAGTAAACTCGTCATAGAGTCCTAAGATCTTCCTTATTGCCATTTTTGCAAAGGATCTAACATTGTCGGAAGAATATACAAACTAATCATCAGATGGTAACCATATGTCCTTTTGTGTGTCGTTTTGACAAATAAGAGGATGTTTGCCCATGTTAGTACGAAAGGTCTGCTGGCATTGGACACAATGTGTCTTTTTTAAAGTTCTCTTAATATCACCCACGCCACAAGGGGGTTGTTTCGAGAGGAAGGGATCAGGATCGGTGCCTTTTCCCCTTTTTGGTCTCATAACCATTTCATGAAAATCGATTGAAGAGCACTTTGCGACCATTTTTAGGCTTTAAAACTCAATAAGTTTTCAACTGCTCTTCTACAAGCATCTATATTATACTAATTAAATAAATAACTCAAATACAAACCGGGTTTCATCCTGCATGGGCCGACACAGCGGTTATTAAATAACCGAGGTGTTTTGAATGAAACGTGTCGGCGCGGTATGACTGACTACCAAGCCATCCATCACCACTGTTTCAGTCAAAAGACCTGGTTTTGCTTATCTCAGAACCATTAATGATTTCCAACACAGACAAAAAATAAGAGAGCTAAAGAGCGAGGCAAGTGATTTTTTCATTCTGAACTCGATGTTGCAGCAATGGAATTTCCTCTTAGGAAACTCGATGAAGAATCATGTCACAAATGTCTCTGCTTTGTTATTTTTATTTTGATTATATGTAAATTATATTTGGAAGAAAAACAAAAAAGAAGTATGCATTTTCACTATATACATGTGTTTATACTGACGAAATTTACCTCTACTTTGGAGACTAGCCTGTGACCGAAAAAGATGTATTAATGGGAGCATGCACCAGCAATCGGTGCACCAGCTATAAATTTGCAACAGGAAAAGATAAATTTACTTCATGCCAGGGATAGAATGTGACCCTAGGAAACCCAACAAAGAATCCTCTTACAAATGACCTTGAAGAAGTATGTGTGTCCCAGTGACAACATGAGGGAAAGCCGACCATGGGTCTTGTTGCAAATGACTTTGGGAAACCCAACCACGAATTCTGTCTCAAACGTGTGCATTTTATAATAAAACATTTATATTTATTTTAAAACGCATTCTACATTATGTCCATATGCTATTTTAAAACAAGAGGTGGATTGGACAAGAAGAAAAAACAACAACAACATTAATTTGCACAATGGGGAAACGTGTATTATAGTATCATGGTTGACATTGATACTGTAGAGTTTATAAATGTATTTTGGCGATCTTGGCTAAAATTTGCTCTTCTACGAGCATCGCGTCTGATCCAGGATGTGCACATTTCGGAGCCATCATAGCTGGACTTTCTACATACAAAACTCATAAGTCAACCAACACTGCTGGCCTTGCAATACCCGAAAAATGGTTTTTCTTACCTGTTAACCAGCCTTTGTTCAGAAACAAAAATCGCTGAAAAAAGGGGTCTGTGGGTTGTGACCATTGGTTCTTTCGACTTTTACGTCCTCATCATCTTTGTCTGCACTATCACTATAGCTGAGCTCACTCAAACTCTGATCTTTTGCCAGAGCGTTTCCTAGTCTCATTGGAGAATCAAAATTTACTTGCATGTCTATTGGAAAATCAGTGACAGTAGAAACCGAAATGGGATTGTTTATTTTCATACGCTTGTTCGGAGAAGCAGACAGAGCATTTTCACCTTAAGTATTTGTTTTATTGTGTTAAGATGAAGATTCATCCACGTCCTTTTTTGCTTGCTGATTTTTCCCCTTTCGTTGTGTATTTATAATTTTTCATAGTCTTGCGTCCTGCTCCACAATAAACATAAAAAGAACACGCTTTGTGTTTTTGTCAGTTCCAAAGTTAATGCACAATCAATATGTAACTTGATTCTAATGAATGCAAGTTTATTTGCAATAAACTCCATTCCCTAGGATAAAGTAGCTATATTTTTCCCACCTCTCTGTACTGTGGACTGTTTAGCCTAATGAAGCAGATTTCTTTCCGTAGTATTTTGAAATAGGCACTCGAAGAATTGTTATGGGAAATATCTAGCAGAAACTTGTGGCTTATTTTCAATGTACAGCCGTAGTCAGTCTGATGACTATATTAATTAATATTGAAGGAGATAATCAGATCAAGGATGACCGATCAACTCATTGCTCAATCGATTCTTTTACACACCTCCAATAATCTGTACTGTTCAAATCAGAAAATATAATTGTATGGTGCCTTTGGTGATCTTTAGCACCCATTTTCCGTTTTCTATTTTGATAAACTGAAAGGAGAACCTGTTTTCACTGGATATATGCCTCTTTACTTTTACAGAATGTCCTTCCTGTTGAAAATTTACAAACTGCTCAAAATATTTTCACAGATAATTGCTACAAAAGAATTATAACACATTCTGACAGCGTGCTTTGACTGAACCCCAGCAGTATATTATTTTCACTGTATTCTATTAAATAAAAGTTCGAAAAAATATATATTTTCAATGTCTTCACAAGCTTTATTAGTATTGTATGGACCTTTTCAAGCTGTTTCATGTGAACTGGCTCAAGTACAGATTGAAAGATCTTTTACTTGTTAGACAGCTCTTTTTGGAATGAAAAGAAATCGATCATACCTTTAATTTGTTAACAAGTATGATTTACTTCAAATAGTTTCAAAAAAAAATAAGTCTATTAATTGCTCCTGTAACAAATTCCTACCTTCGAGAATTATTAAATTTATTTTCATTAAAACCTTTGGAGGAAAAAACTGCTCAAATATGAAATGGTTTTATTGTTACCATACATCCTAAGGTCAAAAGATTTGCTAATGTTCAGACTCAGGATTAAAAAAAAAAAAAAAGAAAAAAAAACAAACAAACAAACAAAAAACCAAAACAGATTAAAAAAAAAACGACAAGCGAGCTGTGTGAGTAGCCCATGCTCAGCAAACTTAGATATCATCACACTTGTGGCTCTGTGAACTTTGGAAAGGATCATGGTCACCCATATACTGAGTAAGTCTGACCTTTATGGAAGAACACTAGCATGAGCAACATCAAAGTTCAAGAAGTTCTCAAGTTAAAGTGACGGGTATAATTCATGTATGTGGCACTGGGACTCCAAAAATAAGGTCCATATTAGTCATGTACTGTCTTTGACCTTCATAGAAAAATACCTCCATGTGCAACATCAAGGTACTAACTCAAAATATATAAATATAAAATCAAGTGACAATGAATTTCATGCCAGTTGTCCTGTTACCTTGGGAATGAGATCAAGGTCCAAAAGTTACTGGAGCATGACCATTTGAACAAAAAAGATAGACACTTAATAAAGGTACATCTCTACCACGTTTGACACAAATCTGGCTGGGCGGAACAAAATTGTGTTTGATGCCCAAGTAACAAGCTACGATTCCGAAAGAAATCAGCCAACAATGACAAACAAAAATAAACATTTCATTTAAACTCAAACAAAGTCATCCAACACTCATGAAACCAGGAGTGACATGCAAACTTGAGAGCAAATCAGAGCAATAAAGCCTAAATTAACTGGGTAAAAAAATATTAAAAAGCATCCACTACACACACAAAGGCTGGCTAAACAAACCAGATGGACAGTCTATTCAAATAGACTTTTTACATTAACCTTGGATCTAACAGTAAAACTGGAACAACAACAAAACAAAGCAAAAAAAAACAAAAACAAAAACAAATACAAACAAACACAACAAAACAGAATCGAACAAAAAAGAAAGAAAAAAGAAACAACAATCAGACAAAACCCCAAAAAAGAATAAAACACACACACACACACACACACACATGCACAAAAAACATTAACCCCACAATGTTTAAAAATTGGTCTCATATGTTGCAGAGCCTATCTGCTCAAAGTTTGGTTGTAAATATTCTCGAAAGTCAGAAGTGGAGGGAAAAAATGCAGAAAAAAGTAAAGAAATTATTTATACTACTACTTTTTTAAAATTTTGTTTTCCAAAATCAGCTCACATTACCCTTGATGCTCTTTAAAAAAGATGTTTTTGATGAACTGACATATATATTTGTGCGCTAGGCATCAAAGGCTAAAGTAAAACAATCTAAAGACCAGGAGGATCCAGTTATCCACAAAATTGAGAACACTGAAAGTAATGTTCTGGCCCAGAACGAAATGCAATCATAGCTGGCTGGTCACAATGTATTACCAGTAAATCTACAGAACCATTTTGCCTGCATGCGGTGTATTCGGTAAAACAAGAAGGCTGTGTGAACAGCCCATGCGCAGATGACCTACAGATTCATCGCATTTTTGGGTTTGTGAACTTCAGATAGAATCAAGGTTACTCATGTGCTCAGTTAGTATGACCTTTATGGAAGAACACTTACATAAGCAGCATCAATGTCTAAGTAATTCTCAAGTTATAAGGCAGAGTAAAATCCATGAATGTTGCACTGTGATCCAAAAACAATGCCAAGATCACTGTTCTCAGCATGACCTTCATAGGGAAACATAAACATGTGCAACATCGAGGTCCCAACTCAAAACAGATCTCAAAGTATCAACTGAGCAGAAAATTTCATGTCAGTGGTTCTTCAATGATGATGAGGTCAAGGTCCAAAAATCAATGGACCACGACCACTTGCACAGAATAGGTAGACACTTATAATAGGTACATGCCGACCAGGTTTGACACAAATCTGGCCAATAGCTATTGAAGTTATAACCATTACAAGAGATATACATGTTAAAATTTCCTATTAAAACCCTTTTAAACACCACCCCCCCCCCGAAAAAATTGTAAAAAAAAATCCGAAAATCACTGGAGCATGATCATTTGTACAAACTTCATAGAAACCCACCACTTTTGAAGTCAGTCTGACAATTTATTCACAAAAGTCCAAAATGTGAATTAAAATTTGAATGCCCATTGACTTGCCCAGTAACCAAAAAGGTGCATTTACCTATAAGCACCTGACCTGGAAAAAAAATCGTTAAAATTCAGAAAAATTTACAGCAGTGCCACCTAGTGAACAACTTTGACCTTTCCATAAGGAACATATACACCAATCATCAGCTTTATCTGAGTGATGATTGTAGAGAAGTCAAAAATAGAAAACACACTCAAAAATTCGCTGGCGCACCTGATGAACAAATTAAGAACTTTGAGATCTCAGTAGTGTTCCTGTATTATATCAGAGCAATTGTGTAAGCGATTTCAGAGAAGATTTTTTTTTTAATTTGCCCAATAAAAGCAACACCAAACTTTGATAAAAGTCGAAAAATTAGTACAGGATGACCACTTAAACACACCTGGTAGAAAGCCACCCAGGACATATTGCCACCAAATTTGACGTCAATCTATCTCATGCTTTTTTCGGAGAAGTCGAAAATGTGAATGAGCGTTAGAATGGTTACTGACTTACATAGTAATCAATAGAAATGTGCCTTTCCCAATAAGTACCTAAATTAAAGAAAAATCGTTTAACACCAGGAATCCACAGCAGTGCCACCTAGTGAGCAACTTTGTTTGACCCATCCACAAAAAATATATCCACCAAGTTTCCGCTTAATCCGAGTGACGGTTCTGGAGAAATTGCTAAGAACAACTCCCCCCCCCCCATAACAAAAAAAAATCACAACAACTTAGAAAAAATTGCAGCGCCACCTGTTGAACACATTCAGAAGTACGAGTCCCCAGGAGTATTTCTGTGTGATATCAAAGCAATTGAGTGGGCGGTTTTGGAGAAGACTTTTTTAAAGATTTGCCTAAAAAAGGTACAAAATTTAATGAAAAATCCAACAACCGCTGGAGCACGACCATTGAACAAACGTAATAGAGACCCACCCAGGGTACATCCTCACTAAGTTTGAAGTAAATCTGGTTGATGGTTTTGGGGAAGAAATAACAAATATGAATTGTGGACGGATTGACGATGGACAGACGACGGAAGGAGGGTCATCCTATAAGCTCAGCTGACTGACAAGTTATCTGGCATAAAAATAAAAACATTATGCAATGCGTTGTAAAGATCACTACCAGTTTTCTTATGGTATACTGACAAAAATGTTTTGGCCCAGACAAAAATGTCATGCATTTAAGAGATCACAGCTAGTTCATTATACAGAGTTACGATGAAACCTAGAGAATTGTTTTGTCCGCATGTGATGCAGGATAACTATGAATCAGTGGCTCAGAGCATTGAGTATTGAAACCGTTAGCACACAAACAGAGTGGTATTCTTTGTGTACTAGTGTATCCACCATACAATTACCAATGGGTTGGGTAGGCTGCTGATAGGACAACCCAACAAGTATTGGCCTCCAATGCAGAGATTTGGGCAAGTGCGCACTTTCAGAACTATGGCATTCCATAGAAATGTTTTATTCATAACCAGTTTATGCCAAAAAAGTGACATAACACACAAAATCAAAGGGATATCAGCAATGTTCACTTGTTCCCTTTTATTTAGTCCAAACCTGCTGAAGTGTCTTGCACATCAACAAGTCCATCTGTATCTGCCAGAACCTGACAGGGATACCCTAATGGAACAGCATTATTATTATTATTATTATTATTATTATTATTATTATTATTATTATTATTGTTATTGTTATTGTTATTGTTATTGTTATTGTTATTGTTATTGTTATTGTTATTATTATTATTATTATTATTATTATTATTATTATTATTATTATTATTATTGGGGGAGGGCGCAGACCTCCACTTGTTGGGCATTTTAAGGGCCCGTGGCAGATTTACATACTCTGGCTATATGCAAGGGTTTGCCACAGCCAGAGCAGACAGAATTACGGTGTGGACAATTTGGGTAAAGATCCATTGCAAGGTTCATGGACACGTCCTCTGGTGACAGTGAACTGCTGTGCACCGGCAATTTTGACAGCTGCAGGCGTGATAGTTAGCAATTCTAAATTTATGGCCAGAGCCTGGACGGCTACTAATACTATGAAATGTGTGGCGGGTTTGGGGCTTGCTATGGCATAAGCTTCAACACAAGCCAAGTCCTTGAGATTACAAGGATTGAGTTGGAGTACAACTGGCCACCAAGTAACAGTTCAGCCATGCAGTATGGTTTTAGGTCCTATTTAATACAAAGAGAAACTTAACAAACCTAATTCTGTAAGCCCATGTACGATGAGAACTGTGGCGCATTTCAGCTATGATAAAGTCCAGCACCTTCTCCCTAGATTTTTGCGTCCTTTTGAAAAAGTTCTACCACCTGATGGTATCAAGGGTGTACTTAGGGACATATTTGTCTACAAATGCACACTTTAAGTGTTCCATTGTATCTTTTTTGGATGGGTGCAAGTCCTCTATGCAAGTAAGAACCCCTTCTCTGATGAAAAAAGGTGCCTACTTGCTGGACATCACTGAAGTTCTATGTTTAGCATGTGCTTCAAATTGTGACATAAATCGGTGTTATCCTCATAAGTTGTTCCCTTGAAGAGCTGGGGAATTAAAAGTCGTTCGCACATGTCACCTGTTAAAGCCGGTACTCAAGGTTCTGCAAATGGAAAATTTGTTGTTGGACGGGAGCGAGCGTGCCAGGCAGGCCCGTCTATTTGTCATACATGCGCAGGCCACTATTGAGAGGTCCCGTTGACTGGGTCATTAGGGACGGCAGAAATATTTGCAGCAACAAATGCTCGCCCTAAACATTCCATACACCTAACGCTGCGTAAATTGGCTTTAAGTTGGGTGGGTTACTGTAAAGCGCCTTTAAGATAGTACTCACAATGAAGGTGTCTTAGTACTACATCCAGTAATTCTCCTTATAACAAACATAAAATGCATTTTCTGTCCTTAGTGTGCTGAGGGGTTATCCATTGTGAAGAAATGGTAGGATCCTTAGGACTCCAACCACTTTGAAATAACAGTTACACTTACGAAATAAATTTTAGACTTCCTGCATATATATATATATATATATATATATATATATATATATATATATATATATATATATATATATATATATATATATATATACTTATATTCTTATTCCTATATATATTCATTTAATCCATATGAAGAAAAAAAACGTTGTAGACGAATAGGTCTCTATACACTCCTCATACTCAAGCTGCAATAACATACATAGACTTATATCAGCAGGATTGTGAACAAATGTATGACGAGTGTATCCATACCTGATACATAGTTCCTGGCAGTAAACTGCGCAAGTGTGCAAAACCTTTTTAAAAACCTTCAATATCAATTACTTTTGGAGATATGACTCACGTTTACAGACAACGGACTGCGATAAACCTTCGTGCCTCCCTTTTTTTCAACCATCAGTTATCTTTCTCCTTATGTATATAATCCTTAAAACCAGATCTCAACGGCCCAAACCATATGTTTGAGGGAAAAGAATTAATAATGAGCACACCTTTTTTAAAGCCTGTCTGCACTCCACCAATTGTTAATTTCACTAAATATTTGTCTAGAACCACAGCCAGACAAATCAAAACTTGAGTGAAGAAAGCTGAATGATGCAGGTTAAAAAAAAAAAGAAATGACATCTTTGGCAACTAGTACACAGTTTCACCTGTAGAAGCAGCACCCTTTGGTAAAAAAATTGACAAGTTGAAATGAGTTGGGTCACGCAAAGTTCGGGAAATGTCTATTGATAAAACCGCTTTAACAGTGACTGAACCTGATTTAAATAGTACAATTACACTATGAACAAAACCTCTCACCAAAACTCTCTGATACCTCGCTTGGTTTCGTCAGAAACACTAAAATTAGCAAGGTACTGTTTTGCACATGTGAGACGCTTCATAATGCACAAACACATATGGACGAGCTTTCTGACGACAGCCTGTGTGCAATAGAAAGACAAAACACAGCTTCTAAACACAAGCGATAGAAGCCGCGGGGAAATATCCTAGATACAGACTTTAAAACGTGTCTGGTATCATTGGGAGTTATTTCTAAGTTCCCCTGTCAACACAGTCAAGTTAATTGACAGCCGCATTTTCAACACACACGAGGGAGATCGTGTAAATATATATATATATATATATATATATATATATATATATATATCCCGTTTATTCAGCGAGAGGCTGCATTTGAGTACACCATGTAGTCGACAAAATGGCTATGTGTAGTGCGAACTTAAGGGGCGGTGGGATAGCATATGTGGAGTCTGGATATATACGTGGAAAGCACGAGACAAATTGTCCACTAAAGACCACCTGTTGTATGCAACAATCTTTTCCATGAGAATTGGGGTAGTCACATACACCTTGAACTCAACAAAAGTCGGAATTATGTGTAGACCAGCTGTCCTATGAAACAAGTTTTCCCATGACAAAAGAGGTAGTCCCATATAACGTGTAATTTAATTTAAAGTTTCTCTTCTCTGTCGCCTAGGTGTTGTATGCAACAAATCTTTTCACAAAGAAGGGATAGTCACACACAGCACGTACTTAAATTAAAGTCCGATTTATCTGCAGGCCACTTGTTGATTACGAGAGCCCTTTTCATGACAGAGGCGGCAGTCGCATACAGCGCGCACTGAGAAGTCCGATGTATCTGTAGAACAGCTATTGCATGCACCAAACCTTTCGACAAAAAACAAAGATAAAGTCATTTATAGTGGTGTTGCTTATTTCAGTTATCTTATATGTTACGTACTAAGCATACCAGGACTTGAACCTCATAACCTAGCGAAGGGTTCCTTTGATGGAAGGATATAACACCGAAAGGTTTGGAGGGAGCTGCATTCACATGCATCTACATCCGTGTGTCTCTGGCACTTAACTAACGGTTTAACAACGTCTGAACTGTTTAAAGCTGTAAAATAGTGCAATATATATCCTAATACAATAACTGGCACTGCTCAGCAGGATCGCCTAACTATGTGTCATTGTATTTCCTGACAGGTACACACTAGGGCCAATGAAGCCACAAGTGGGCACTTGAAGAGCCATATTTGGGTGATATGCTGGATACCTATCGTAGAGAAATATCCTTTGAGTTTGGAATTGTGCACAGGAATATGTGTGGCCATAGTAATTGAACAGTAAGCGGCTGGATCAACATCCTCATCATCATCATCATAATCATAATCATCAGGCAGACATAGTGACTGCGAATACGATACAATGAGGATATATGTTCGATTATCATATAGCAAGCGTCCTTAAAAAACACAAGGAGGTCTATGTTCCTGGGGAAAATTGAAGGGTACAAAACTCCTCTGCTGTTACACGAAAAGCCGTGTATTCGAAGTCGAAGAAATACTCATGGATCCTTGCGGTTACTCTCTACATCTTTTAAGATACGCGAACTATGTCACAAGGGTCAAACGGGATTAAATTAACTTGAAATCAAAAGCCCATTGTAACCATGCATGCGCGTTATCATCATGTCGATGTGGCCAATGTCGGCATCTGTGTTTTGAAAAGTCAATGTGATAGTAAAACGTAGCAAAGGTGCTATCTCATCCTAGCACTCATGATCACTTAATGTGTTTGGAGGTGCAAAGAAATCACGCGTAAAGCAAGGCACAGGCTCGATGTGTTTGAGGTGCGGGTATGCACGCGAGCTTGGTTTCACTTTTGTTTTATGTTCCTAGGTTCCTATTTTGTTATATAAATTTACGAACAGATATAGAAAAATGAACTATTTGATTTATAACTTGCAATGCAGAAAGAACCTATAATGTAGCACTAAGTGTGCACCTCAGAACTTAAATTCACCGAAAGGGAAACAGCTCACCCGATTAAATGGAAGAAACAAGTTATTTTTTATTCGTAATTGTGAAATCAATATGCAATAAAGAAGTATGCTACCATACTACTCTGGTAAGATATTCTCATTCTGATATATCTCTGATATATATATAATGTATATATATATATATATATATATATATATATATATATATATATATATATATATATATATGCAGGAGTATCTGTATAGATGAACAGCAGTTCCATCTCAGCATATTCTTGTAAGCTACAGCGTCATGGTTTCCCATGTTTTTGCACATGAAGTGTCCAACGTGCTGGGGTTCTTGTAAATATGTAAAATCTTGCAGCCAATTTCTCACTTACCCTATCGTTAAACATGAACAGTATTTTCTACTTCATATGTTGTTGCCACAGGATGTCCTACTTTCTGTAAAGCACCACTCAGTGAAGTCTCTGATTCAAGACGATTGTAGCAGAAATTGATACAAATACCAGAAACGGAAACGGTACGACAGTGTGACTGCACTAGCTTTACATAAAGTAGGCTGAGAGTTACAGTGGTGTTTCTCACAAAACGCACCTTTCAAGAAAATCGGCTTTGAAAGTTGGACCATGTCAAAAAGATTGTTCAATTGAAAAAATTCTCCATTTTTTATATTGATTGTTTTATATTGTACAAAAACAAACATTCTTGCAAAAGAATTGCAATTCTGAAGATTGCACATATATATTTTTAAACGAGACAAAATGGAGATAAAACATTGTAATTTTAAAAACAATAGATAAAATGAGTTATATTGGTCTGTGTCTCATTTGAAAGATCACAATTTCCTCCAATTACCGAATTGGAAAAAAAAATACGTCGCTAGCCACTGGCTAGCTTTACCAATGCTTAAACGTGATTGAAACCATTCAAATTTAGAAGATATCATTTTTGTGATGTATCTTCATTCAATTATTTCAGCATTCAAACCTGAATAGGCTGCGTACCTTAAAAAACGGTAAACAGGCAATGGTTTAAATCCATAAAACAGTATAAGACACAAAAAAAAAGAGAAAAAAAAACTGTGTACAGGTACATGATTTTCTGGTCTACCAACGTAGATAATAAAATCATTACTTGGCTCATTGTTGAATGTGGCATTAATTACCTTATATGAATACAGTTTTTGGTGTACAAAGTTGGCATATCAAAAAACTTCTCAATATCCATCAACAATAAATATGAACAAACCTTATTTCCAGTGATAATAGGATAAGTGTGAACTCTGAAACTGTGATATAATTTTGCAGAATAAAATTACAAATCTTATTTTCTGACTCATCACTTAAATGTATCATTAGCACTTCAAATAATTATAGTTTTTGACCTGCAAAGTTAGATATCTAACATTAAATCTTAATATTCATCAACAGAAGAATACCTTTTTGGAAGAACCGAATTAAAATCTCATTCCTCAGCTTATCATTTACGTGGGTGACTTTCAGGGCTTACAGAACGCTTATGTGACATTGTAAAGCTTGAAAACTAAAGACTCTGGTGTACAATGTTGGCATCTGCGTCGATATCTCTCAATGGTCTACATCAATACTGTCAATGTTTGAATAAAAATTGTTTCTAGTCAAGTTACAGTTTACATGAAATCTGAAACTGTAGAAAGAGATTAAAATCCCATGCCTAAGGTAAATGCTAAATGTGCCAATAATTACTTCAAATAATAATATATCTATTAATCTTTATCAAAACAACGCATACCGCATAATTTCGCCTCTGTTACAGAGTTCATTTGAATTTTGAAATGACTAGAAATGCGGTTTTTTCAAGCAGTATGTGTGTTTTTGATAAAAAAAAATGATGCAAAAAGAGTATAAACACAAAGTTAAAACTATTCAACATATCAATCTCTAAAATAAAGTTAGTACAATAATGTTGGTACATGAATGAAAGGCCTTCATGTAAAGACCTTTCATGGAAGTACCAACGTGACTTTACCTAGGACAGTTTCGGATAAATTTGGTCTGCGTCAACAGCTTTCCTTGGCACACTTTGCACGTAATATGCACCGAGGAAAGCTGTTTTCTCAATCTTATACTTACGGTTAAAATGTTCAGACACAATGTTTTATCTCCAGTCTTTAAATTCTGTGTATATACAGCCTAAATTAAAACAGTATGAGAAGAAATTGTTTATATAATATACTTATTGCTTCCTAATTCACTTCTGCAGCCTTATTGTTATGGTATTTGTATGGACCAGACTACTCCAGTTATATATGATACCAAAGGGACTTTCAATCCCATGTACATTACAATACGTGGGTGATTTTCAGGGCTTACAGAACGCTTATGTCGTCTTCGCGATATTTTAACAAAAATTCAAGTATTTGTGTAAAAATAAGGGGATATATAAAACTAGCTGCAATTGCATTCAGGGCACTGTACTTTTTTCAACATAAATATAGCCTACCAACGTCAGATCTGAGAACCAAAATTGCCATCAAAATGACCTTTTCTTTGCATGAAGTCATGCTGTTCCTCTGTCTGATTCAGTTGAAATAATTTAGAAAGTAATTGTTCTATCTCCAGACGAGGTGCAATATGATTGGTCGAAATGGACATAAAGATTTATATTTCTAACATTGCACACATTTATGTACATGCACAAATGTGATTCTAAATTATACAGCAGAAGGGCAGTTAGTTACACAAACATGTTTTTGTCTCTATTGCAACAAGTAAAAATGTTGATTTAACATTGAATGAGGAGTTCAGAAAAAGTAATACGAAATTTGTGGTACCAATTACTCAATTTCGACCACAATGGAGATAGACCACAGTAGTTTGCGGCCAACGATATGTGAAAAGACTGTTTAATAGTCATGTATTAGCCAACTTGTGTTCATCTCACAATAAAGTGAAGCAAAATCAATCTGTGCCACTTCAACCTGGCTCCCTAAGAGCGAACTAGGAATTAACTACAAGAGCCCTTGTGCATTTCAAAGGAATTCGAATGTCAGATTCAGGGATTTTTTTTATTTCACCCATAATTCATTCATTTAATGAATAAACAAACAAGCAGGCAAGGAAGCAAACCTCCACCCAACGAAGCAACTAAGCATGACGTCTTCAGGTCACCTCATTAAGTTTCTTCAAAAGTGCATCACATCAAGTTCAAAGTCGATCTGGGTGGTGGTCTAGGGTTTAATCACGTTTTTTGTGGACGCTGGGTGGCTCATTTGTCGGCCGAAGGAACCTTCATAGGCTTTATACCGAAGGAACCTTCTCTCTCTCTCTCTCTCTCTCTCTCTCTCTCTCTCTCTCTCTCTCTCTCTCTCTCTCTCTCTCTCTCTCTCTGTCTCTCTCTCTCTCTCTCTCTCTCTCTCTCTCTCTCTCTCTCTCTCTCTCTCTCAAATGACTCGTTCCCCAGATGTTCAATTATTGCATTCATAATATTTGCAGTCATCCTTCACTTAATAAGAATTTTTTTTTCTGTTTCTTCCAGTTGACCAAGAGATCACCGAAGTAAAAATTCAGTCTCCATCCGTTGACGAAATTGACATCAAAGGGTATCAAGACGTGTTATTGTGTAATTTAAACAAGTAACCCACGATTTTATGTGTAAATCTGCACATCATTGTTTTTTGAAGAGCACACAGTGTAGCCTTCAAATTTCTTAAGAAACCTTAACTGTGTTGATCTGGTCTTATCGTCGTTTTATTTCCATATTTTACTTCAGTCGCGACATATGTGATCCCACATTAAAATTGTTGATAAATTAATTTAGAATACAGTATCATCATCTCGTGAAAAACCTTTTGTAATTGAGAAAGTGAGGGAAGGTCAGTAGTTCCCCCTCCCTGTCACTACCTGACATTTAATAGAACGAGCCTTCTAAAGTGTAGGCTTTACCCAGGTTCACAGTGGGAAACAGTAGTACAAGTAAAATAGTGCTACTTAACACTCAACAGTTTACTGTACTTGGACCATACCATACTTACATGCAAAGTCGGATTCACTTTAGGCCAAAGAGCTACATTAACTCTTTAAGGACCAACTGCGACTTGAGACTTTGACAACTTAAAACGAACTGCTCCGAAGTGTAATGAGGGTGCTTCTTGATTCATCGTGACTCATACTCCTTGTAAAAAGGCCTCCTTTCATTCAAGTGCCTACATACCTGTAGGTACCAAAAATTTAGGTGTAGACGGCAACATGTTTCCTGAGGCCACTTTGAGTGCAATGCGGCCAAAGTGCGCCAAGAAAAACTGTTGACCTGGACTCCTATATTCTATGATTGTGACTCTTATATTCACTGATGGTAAAGCATAGTGGGTTTCTATTTTAAGAGGATTGGTACCCGCTGGACCAACAATGACACTGTTTCCCTCACAAAATGGCAGCATATAAACAAGAACCAACCCCTCCCTCGTGTGGACATTTTGCATGATCCTGTTTACTTAAGTGAGATGCCACCTGTATTTAGAAAATTACATGACATCACGCCTTTATCTGATACAGTTCTCTCAGATCCAGTTATGAACAGTAATTTGTCAAACATCATTTACTCAGAATCGCTAAATGAAGCATACCAAACGTCGCAGCCATCTTGGACAAATGGGAAAAAATGCACAGCTGTAAACAAGATTACACAGTTTATGATGTCAAACTGGGTAAGCATACCATGCACAACAGACTTTCCCTACGCTTCTTACATATGTGAAAAATCAAGCCAAACAATTCGTAAGACACCAAACATCACACACAAGAGTAGTTATTGTCCTACATTATGGATGGATGTTGCAGATATTTGCATTAAATTCTTCTTCCATGCAAAAGTACAACCAAATTACCAGACGACCAGCAATATCTGTACCACACATTCCGCTTCAGTAATAACAATTCCTAGACTGTACATTGACATGATTAAGTGTAAAGAGATGAGGTTTTGTTGGTCTGGAGATAATACGTGGGTAAGGATACAAAACATGCTAAGGCAAAAAAGATCTATAAGTCATTTATTTTTGTTGTTCAGTGAATGGGGCATGACAGAGAGAAGACCACAAATGTGGGTCCAGCATCAGCAAATTCCTACATGCCTGGGTCTATTTAAGCTGACACCTGCAGTGAAAAAATTTCAGTTCAACAGGTTCATGGAATTATCCATCCAAAAGAAAAAACAACCGAAGCTGGTTTATTATCCTTTGTTTAATTACAGCATTACCTGTTTTAACAATTTAACTAACATTACAACAAATTCCGTTCTTTGTTCCAAAAATCAAATACAATATCCACATTCTTGTCCCTTTTGGCAGAGACCTTGTGGTGACAATGAATGTATATCAGTGCACCACGTTTGTGATGGGAGTTTTGATTGTAAAGATAAAAGTGACGAAAGTGGTTGTTTCTATGTCTGTTACCTGAAAAGTGGCTTTTTACCAGCCCAAGAGTTTTGCTTTTCATCCTGCCATGAAGAATATGGCTGTTTCTGCAATCAAACAAGCCTATATGTATCTTCAAAAATTGGGGTGTGCATTTTAGCATCAAAGCTCTGTTACATTTCAGAATATCATTTCCCAATTGAAAGTACGTTTGTGAATTGTGCACAATATCCTTATTCAGGCAGCACGAATTTCCTACGTTCTTATGACAAAATTTTGAATGGCCTAGTTTTCACTTATAATCCTTCAGACAAAAGTATTGATGCATCTATGACAAATGGAAGATGTTATGATTATAACTGGAAATCTTGTAGAGAATATGGTACGTACAAGTGCTTCCCTTTGGTGGCACTATGCACATATGAATTAGACAACCAAAGGCGCCTAATATATTGTGTCAATGGGCAACATTTAAGTTCATGCAAATTGTTCTCTTGCACGGGTATGTTTAAATGTGTGAAAACTTATTGCATATCGGTCAGACGTGTCTGCGACAGTTATTTGGATTGTCCACACGGGTTAGATGAGACATCCTGCCCCAGAAAATGCTTGCACGGGCTGTTATGCAAAGGGGCATTTGCTTGTTTACATCCTTCAGAAGTATGTGATGGTATTGTTCAGTGTCTACTTTCGTCTGATGATGAATATTTATGCCCTCTACGTAAATGCCCAAATTTGTGTCTTTGTAAAGGCTATGCCATGCGCTGTATATCACAGGATCTCAAAGTGATACCGTTTGGAGCTGCTCAATTCATGAAGCTGTTAATATTGAAACAAAACAAAATAGCACAACTCGGCCCACTGGATGTATCTGTGGCCCATCTGTTGATACTCGATGTTTCACGCAATGAAATAAAAATTCTACACATGAACGACTTTGTATACTTCTCTAACCTTCAGCGATTGGATATATCCTTTAATATGTTATTGTATATTCCGAAGAAAGTATTTGAGAAATCTATACACCTATTACTCATCATGCTGAAGGGAAATCCCATTTCGAATATACAGAGCAGTCCGTTTCATGGTATAAAGAACTCGGTAGTTTTAGACCTATCTCAAATGTACCTTTCATCAATTAGCTCTTATATATTTCTTGGACTGTCGATACAAATACTTAATTTATCATATAACCGCATCACTCATTTTAATGGAGATGTATTTCAAGGCATGTCTGTGGATATATTAGATTTAACAGGAAATCAAATTGACACATTCCGTTACGCTGGAGAAGTAAAAATCAGCAAACATATCAAAGGCAGCAATGATAAACTTTCTTGCTTAGACATGCATGCAATATCTTGCAAACCTATGTCACGAAAGGCATGCTTCTCTCTGTTCAAAGATACAACTTTGAAAATTCTTACTGCCACCATCATATCTATTTGTCTCACTGGAAATATTCTTTTAGTGTTGTTTATTTTGACCCATCTTAAATACAAATTCACTGATAAGGTTTCAAAATCATGTAGTTCAGTATCAAATATAGCCATGGGACTCTCCTTGACAATCATTTTCATTGCAGATGTCAATGGGAAGAATTCTGTTCAGAGAGAGAACGTCTGGCGGTCAAGTGTTTTGTGCTACTCAGCTGCTGTTCTGTTTGCATTTTCTACATTATCGTCACAAGTTGTCTCTGTTACTTTAACAATAGATCGATTTATTGCAAGTGTACTGATATTTAGAATAAATAGATTAAATAGATACACATTACATAGGATACTGTTGGGTGTGGGTATCATTAGCCTTATTTTGAGTATTATATCATTGCCTATGTTGCCCATGTCACGTCATATATCACAGCTGCCGACCGGTCTGTGTAATATGATTTGGCCTGTTTTAAATAGAGTTTTGTCGCCAATTCAAATACTTTACATCATATGTATACTATTGACATTAATTTGTATTCCTTTTGCCAATTGTATTATCATTTACGTGATATGGCGAAGCAAAATCCGATCTGGTAGGAAGGCAATGACTTCTAGTGTGTGCACAATGTCGGCACGTTTAAACTTAAGCATAGTTACAAGTTTAGTAAATTTTCTTCCAATATTGTGCATTTATACAATGTCATTGTTTGTCGAAACTATAGCAATAGACTGGTCAGCGTGGTTACATACCATAGTATTTGTTGCACCGGCTGCCACAAATCCATTGCTCTATATTTATACTTGGCATTCAACAAATTAAAGGCGTCAGTTACAAGTCATATAGTTATTCTCTTTTGAAAAAAAGGCTGAAAATGTGATGGACATCTTCGTAAATATTACTTACACAACTTATATTTTGGCAAAAATAGCTAAGCACGAAAAGTGTTGGGGGGGGGGGGGCTTGAACTGCAAAGGAACATATAATTAAGGGTATGCAGATTTTAGTTCTTCATGTACAATATGCCATCCTGAAGCAAGGTAACCAACTCTAGGGTGTGTTCACTGTACCAGTGCTATTCAATGATGCTTTTACTTACAAATAAAAGCCACAATACAAAAAGATCTGAATACAATTTAATTATAAATCAAGAAAGATAAAAAAAGACTGTAGGGCTATCTACTTTCAAATATCAAAGTACATATAATGTGTATATGAATTTGGATTTTTTTAAAAAACAGATAAAAGTGACGTTGCGAAGAAAAACATGTTACATAATGTTAGACTGTGTATTGTGGCCTTTAATCAGACTCTCACCATGCATGGAGTACTTAACCAGCAACTACATGTATTCGTTCCCCTGGGATAACAAAGCGAATACCTGACACATGTGTACCTGGCTTGCAGGAGCTGTCAGGCGTAGGCGTTTCGAAAGGGTACCTTGCTGATCACAAGTTATTCTAGTTTTTCACGATTGGATAGAAGAGGAAAAACCAAGACTAAAGCAGCTACAACTTCTGTTAAATCTAGATTTTTATCTGGATGATTCAATCTGATTTTAATGAATGGCATGTTGCAGCACTAAGTCAACTAGCCAATGACTAATTCATAAATTACATGTCCACAAGATGCATAAAAGGGATGCTATTATTGTATACCTATCATTAAGACAGAGTCATATCTGTATATGCTCTAATGAGAGTGTGGTTTAGTCAGATAGAGCCACATTCTCATTGGAGCTCCAGATGATCTTTCATCATTATATTCTGTTTAAGGCAAAATTCTCCTCTCTCTGTTACTTTTGAACTCCTCCACCAAATTATCAAGGTCAGTATCTGGGAGAGTTGCAGGACCTTCTTTACATATTCTTATCAGAGCATCTAGATGTGACTGCGTTAGTCGGCTGCGGTTGAGGGTGCAAATGTCATTCATCAGGCTAAATCTACACTCAACCATGGCGTTTTATGTGGGAATCAGCCTGGCATCACAATACAATGCCCGTGTGTTATGGAAACAGGATTTTAACACTGGGTCGCTGTGAAACTCCGTACAGACCTATGTTACTGAGCTGACCCCCCTTCACCTGAAAATAATAAGGCATAGATTTTAAGTGCATGTGAGAGTAAAAGATAATGTAAATTTGGTAAGTTAAGCATTAAGCTGAGTTTGCAAATTAGCATTAATTTTTTAACATAATAGGCATAGAAATAATAAAATTTTTTTTTTTTTTTTTTTTTTTGTTCATTTCGTTTTTGCCTAGGCAAGAATCAATAGTTTACAATTGATTGTTCTTAAATTATATATTATTTGTATACCAGTTCCAGTGCATATTTTTGTACAGCATATTGACAAAGTCATTTAACAGCTCATCTTCATCAGCATGATGCAATAACATTGATGTTTTCAGTAACCTACAGAAAATGAACAGAAATAGCAAATATTATTTATGCAATTAATTTATTATTCACAAATTAACTTATCTTCTATATGTTTTAATACGGAAATTAATAACTTTAATTCATAATCATCAACATACAGGGTTGTCCCCAAAGCCGTATATATAGCACTTGAATTTTAGGGCTTTTCTCCAAAAATTAATAAAGAGCTTTAATTTCGTCGTCCTATTATAAAGTACAGCTTGTTGGGTCTTTGATATTGTCACTTTTGTTAGACTGGGAAATCCCCCAAGTTCTTTCAAAATCATGGTTGAATTATTGTTCCTGCCCATATATATATATATATATATATATATATATATATATATATATATATATATATATATATATACATATATATCACCCCTTAGCCCTACTAATATTGCAATGTATGGCAAATACAAAATGCAATATTTTAAACTATTTATTTAAAATTCCCAGTCATATTCAAGGTTTCTCTAAATTATTTATTGGACTGCGAAATTTACTCAGATGTCCAACATCATCAGATGGAAAGTTCCTAGTGTCCAGAAAAGCAAATGCTGTCAAGACTGGATTTATCGTAAATGCATCTTCAACTTCCTTCACCAGGCTCTCGGCAAATAAAATATCGGTATCCCGAAGGAATTTTGATGCTGTCAGATTAATATGTGCTGTTGTTCAACACACTTGGTTGTTCGATCAAAGTTGCACTTTTTGAGGAGAAGTCTTCACATTTTGCAAAACTAGTGGAGTCAAATTCCTGGTCTCTGTATTTTATGGCAAGATCACACAGCTTTGCAGTTGTCTGCTTCACACGCAGGGACAGATTTGTGAAGTTAAAGTGATTCCATTGAAGGTACTGACTCTGATATTTGATAGGTTTCAGCACATCACAGAGCAGCAGGGTCATGCAGACAATGTCTAGCCTGGCAATATTTAACCTAACACCAAACACATCAGGCTGTGTCTTGTCAGTGTACAATGCATCTCAACAATCTAAAATGTTAATATATACGTCAGTCAAACGAACACAAGCTTTCGAATAAGAAAACTATCTGGTGGTGGCAGCACGAAGTATGGTGAGTGGTTTCACACCGTACACCTCTTTAACATGTTTGAGAACAGCTTATCGCTGATGTGAAAACTCAAAAAGCTTCCACACAGAAAAAAAGGGTGGAATCAACTTCTTGCAGAAGCGGATACTCTTTCATCAAGTGGGAGATACAGAGCGCCAGACAGTGGTTTCTGCAGTTGATGCACAGGCAATAAGATGATGCATGTTGCATCCTTCTCTGGACACCTGCAACGTTAAAATCAAATGCACGAACTATTTCTCATTCTCAATCAGTAATATGAACCATATTCATCCAATATGGATGAAAATGGTTGTATGGACCTCAACGGTATTGACTGTGAAATCATGATGAAGATGAAGATGACAACAAGAAAAGTTTATCATGCATGAATAGTAATATATATATATATATATATATATATATATATATATATATATATATATATATATATATATATATATATATATATATATATATATATATATATATATATATAACTTAAAACTGGAACCACAACCCAGCCATGGCAACATTATTGGTGTTAACATTGTTAGATTTATTTTTTTTCAAGATGCTTAAAATTGCGAATTTTAATCTTCATCTAAACGTTATCAAGAGCAAAAATTATGAGCATTATCTGTAATGATAATTTTAACTACATGTACTGTGCATACAATACCAAGAGGGGTAATAAAATTCTGTGTTCTACCTCTTGCCCCTAAGCTTTGGCCATTTTGGCGCCAAGAAATGTCATCCAAAATGGAGGAAATAACAGCAACGACCATTTAGTATACCCGGCCGTTTTGGAATGGACAATCTGTTGGGTTCCATAAATGTGAAAACATATTCTCCGTTGTAAATTAGGTGTATAATATTTTCACATTACTGTTTCAGATAAATGTTTCAGCAGGTTTGGCAAAATAGGCCGATAGAGAAATATAAGTTATGCCAAGTCTATCAATCCGCATTGCGGCTTTGCAATGGCAGCCACACTAGCGCAACGAAGCATGGAGCTGGTTGATCAGTATTTTGGTTATTATTTAATATGCCTAGACTGTGGTAATGTCGTGTTCAAAGATAACACGTGATAACCTTTATACAGTTACGCCCGGCTAAAAGTTAACAGCCAAACGCTTTTGCGTTTTGCTGGTGTTTGGCTTGTGTTTGAAAACGTTTGAAAACGTTTGGAATGTGTTTGGAAAGCGTTTGGGAAAAATCTCAAACATTTTTACAAAACGTTCGAACACTTTCACAAAGCTACCGAACACTTCTCCAAACGCGTTCAAACACTTTCCAAACGCTTTGAACAATTACCCGAACGATTTACACCACTTTCACAAACGCATTCAAACATTATGCATTTCACACACTTCCATTTAAATGATGAAGAATCTCCAAACGTATTTTCAACAGGTCCAGCTATACATGATGTACCTACATGTAAATGTGCCCTTATCCAGCATTAAAGGTTGTATATATTTATATAAAACACGATCCAAATACGTTTACCCAAGTGTCTAATTCAACTAAAATTAATTAAAGACTTAATTCTTCATTTAAGATGTCATGAATACTTCATCTTTCAAAAACTGTTTCGGAGTAAATCCATAGGCAATATCATGATTAGATCATGATTCATGATCTGATCATGATATTGCTGATAAATTTACTCCAAAATAGTTCCTAATTTTCAATTAAAACATATATATTTACTGCAAGGACCAATGGGGTGTCGCCTGGCGTACTCCACTGGAGCTAATTCTATTGCTTGGCTTAGTAAGCCAAACAATACTTAAATTGAGCTGCTTCTGTATTTCCATTCAAAATTTTGAAAGTTAGCCTTTTTTCAAGAACTTCACTTTCAGAAAAGTATGATAGCGACTGGGTATATTTGCTACTGAAAGATCTGTAACTTTATAATAAATGAAGTGTCAAACCTGTTAATGTAGGCATATTATTTGTGTTCTTCTACCTATACTTATTTTCTTCCTTAATTAGGTATGACCATGTCATAATATTGTTGATTACCAGTAACAATATAAATATTAGCAGGTAAAGGTGACAAATACATATTTCCAGGAATTATTTGTCACTGACACATTTTTTCTTTTCTTCATTTCAAGTCAATTTGAATCAGATATAAAGCGGAATTTGATTTGTGGAGCCCAGATTAGTGAAGTTCGCATCCCTGAAAATCCAAAAGGTCCGTATGAAAATGCAGTGGCAAATGCCAGGAAAAACGCATATGAGAGCATCTATTTTTGATAATTTTCTGCGGGAGGCCCCCCAGACCCCCCAAAAGCTTCGTGTCTTCGGCAGTCGCATTTGGGCTTCGCCCTCAAGTCGTTGACTCCCCCCCCCCCTTCCAGAAAAATTCTGGATCCGCCCTTGAAGCCAGTATATCTGAGGCTTTAACACTTTCTAGTGTGCATCAACAGCTTTCCTCGGCCCGCCCTGGGCGCTAGCGCCCAGAGCGCGCCGATAAAAGCTGTTGACTAGTCGCTAATGGCAGATATGACATGTTGGTATTCGTTGGAAATGTCTTTTGATGAGGAATTCAAATATGAAATCTATTGATAGTATATCATCTGTGCGAGTTCGCCTATATGTGGACTCATAATGCAAAGTGTTAATTTTATGTCCCCACCAAACAATCAAATAACTTATGGGCTGCTCATACTTAAATTCAAATCGAATTGACTGAAATTGCGACATTTTAAAAACGACACAAACTGGTTATCAAGCAACATTTTTAGGTGACACTATATGTGGTATGTTCCAAAATATCACTTGCCGACCCATTTGGCACTTTCCCGTGACCTACGGGACCAATTTGGTTCTTCCAATTCGAATTGTATTGATTCAATTCGTATCGAGCACTCGGGTATGAACATCCCATAAGTTACTGTAGCTTACACTGATCCCAATTAGCTTAATTTGATTCACAGATCCTTCGCAGAGAAAAACCTATGAACTGTATAGGGAAAATCGAAGTCGAATCTGTAATTTATCTTTTTATTTGGCTATAAAAACATTACCTGTTCATATTTATCAAAACAGCTTGAAAGAGAGAAGAGGAACTAATAATTCATGCTGGCGACGATTTGTCCAATCTTCGTCACATCCTATGAAAATTTACTACTACTAACATCTAATTGAAAGAAATAATGTAACCATGCTATGTTGGTCTATACGACACACAGTCCTTCAGTTCGCAACACACTTCTGTTTGCAAGACGGAAAAAACGATATACATGTATGTCAAGTCCTCGCTATGTTATGTCAGAAATTTTACAATAAGTGACAATAACTAAAATGAAATAATTAGCATCTTTAATTGGCCTATACGGCTCCCAATCCTTTGATGCGATAACAGGTGTACATTACCATTCACAAACGGAAAGTTCATCATTAAAAATGTATGTGACCTACACTACTCAGTCCAAAGCCTTGTACCATCACAATACTTAAAATTAGATTACCAAGTGTACATGTACCTGTATCACATACGTTTGGCGCAAAGTGTAAAGTGTTTGAATGCGTTTAGAAAAGTGTTTGAAAACGTTCGGCTTTCACCAAACGCGTTCGGCAAAGTGTTTGAAAGCGTTTGGAAAAGTGTTTGAAAGCGTTTGGCAAAGTTTTTGTAAAGCGTTTGGAAAGTGTTTGCAAAGTGTTTGCTGTGCGTTTACAAAACATTTGACTTTCACTTAAAGTGTTTGGGAAACGTTTGGGAAACGTTGGTGCGTTTGGCGTTCGTTAACTTGAACGCGAGCGTAACTGTATATTTGTGAAGTCATGCACATAATTATTAAGTATGGACCTATTGCCTTACACAGATTTTACTGTAGCACAGATTACGTAGCAGATTTCAAAACAAATAAATATGGAGAGCCACCTTGCGTACAGTGTTTGTAACCAACTGGTGCGTGGACATAGGAGAAAGAGCATTGAGATGCATGAAATAAGAAAATTATGCATGCTCCAAAACTTAATTTTAGCTGGTCCAATCATTAATTAAATGAGATGTATTTTTCCAATTTTTGCCGGAAATCCGGTTTTTAACAAATACGTCAGTAATTTTCCGGTGATTGACATTTTCTGGTACTACATTTGTTTAGTTTAACTGTGAATTAAAACCATTTTCATTTCAAACGTGTTTGTTGTTTCTGTGTGAATGAAATGCATGGGCTTAGCTATTTTTACACTGAATTTGAGCTGTCTACGCATTTTCTGATGCATTAAGTATTAAGTCGTGTCTGATTAGATGCCATTTTTTCAACCAATGAGAGGAATGGTTGCATGTCAATCTTGGGCAATTGTCATTACTGTGTTTTTATTAAAGTTTTGTGGAAAAAGTTTCAAAAATGTATTATTTCGTGTATCATTTTTGAAAAACAAAAGTTTCTACCCAGACAGAAGTGACACCTCCTCCTTGAAACCTCCCCCTCCAAGTGCTTTCCAGGCTTTTTTTCTTGCCCCCAATTACATCCTTAGAATACGTTCAAACAGATAGACCTACGTATACATCAGGCTAATGCAATTTTTTTTTGATGCAATATATATATCCATACCATGATGAAATGTGACAAAGTAATATAATGGTTCAGATGGTAGGCAAAAACATACGATTTTAGCAATACTAGTATTACGTCTATAAAATAATACACCATATATACAGACCATAATTTTAATCTGTTGATGTCTCTAAATCTTGCGTGATTGTGATACATGATTACAGGATGGCCGAAAGGAAAAAAATGTGGTGAAAACGTAAAGTCTAGACAGCCGCTTCAGAGTATTTGCATCCGCAAAATTCTCAAATTCATTATCGTCACCACCATCGTCATCATGATCATGACCATCGTCCACCATGTGAAATTAGGCTGTCAATGGGGGTGTATATTCATAGGAAAATAATTTTGTGACATAATGATAATAAACAATTGAAACACATTACACTTAAGCGTACCAGGCTAATGCAGCATGTTGAATATGATACTAGACCTCTGCCCTATAGGAACTGCAGCCCGACTCTGCTTTAGAAATCCAGATTACATCTCCACAATATTTATTTTCGGTGACAAGGGTATTAATTTCGAAGGTTTTATGAACTAATCCAGCCTGACCTATAATCAGTTGATATGGTCAAGTTTTCAGTGTAACCATAGTGCAACGGCTCGCAAACAAAATTAATAGGCCTAAACTTTATGGAAAACTATGCAATCGATCCTAAGTTCTCTTCAAAAGGAAAATGCTTTTGGACCTTTCAACATACCTTGAACTTTGCCCCAAGCATTTCATTCAAGTGAACCCAAAAGGTCCTTTTCTATCTTGACGCCATGGACACTGCTCTGTATTTTAAATTATAATGCAAACACATTGTAACTTCCTTGCTCTCTGTTTTGGAAGCTTAAGATTTAAAAGAACAAAAGGTCTTTTTTCTGGCTTTCATGACCAGGTAATATACATTTTGCACACCCAAGTACCCAATCTGACATTGTTTCTTACAGAATTATACACTTCATTTATATTCCACATTGAAAAAAGAATCTACCTGAGGAGTTGCAGGTCGTGTTAGACCATTGTGCATGCTCTCTTTCGATCCAGAGCCTTTTTCTATTGATTTTCTTCACGGGAATCAATGTTGGTCTAAAATGAAGTGCTACATGGGATTGTGAAGTTACGTGGACCATTCTGAAACCAATTTACAGTAAGACTGTTATGTGACATTTGTAGCTGATTGGAGCCACCACAAAGTACACGCAGCATATGCAGTGTAGTGGGCTGCCATGATGGCCATTCAAGCATATGCAGTAAGCAATGTGACACAACAGTGAGTGACACTGTGTTAGAAATCTAGAAGTGGCATGTCAGCAAGCAAAAATATTTACTGGGAGTACAAGCATCAATGCAGGATGAAAATAGAAAAAGACAGAGCAAAGTAGTACATCAAGCGAAGAGTCTGATACTTCTCTAAAGGTGGACCTTACGGAAATCAAAATGCTGCATTCCATATCAGACAGTTAGAGTAAAGCATATAGTTCACCCAGTGCAACCATGTTAAACCTTCAACATCTGGAAAAGAGAAAAATGGAGGCCACACTCAACACCTTAAAGGCAGAGCTCTTGAAAGAGATAAAAAAGACAGTAAAAGAGACAGTAGATGTGAATCTGTAAGCCATTGAAGACAGGGTTATGACATTAGAAGGGCAATGCCTTGGCCTAGAAATAAATGAGAAAGGAGAAAAATATTACATAAGTTGAGAAGGTCCCAATAAAGCCATCCGGCAAATCAGAGCTGGAACCATAGCCAATAAACAGTATTCCCGAAAGTCCAATATATGGATGTTTGGCCTCGTGGAGAAAAAGGATGAGAATTACATTCAGTTAGTTTCGCAGTTCTTAACAGAGAAGTTGGGAGTTGGCATCAGGGAACATGATGTTAACGTGGCCCATTGAGTGGGAAGCAGGTCCAACAGTTGCCCAATAGCAATGACTGTCAGATTCATCGGACAAAAGCATAAATTTTAGGTTATGCACAAATTTTCAAATTCAGACCTTACAAGACCCAATTATATCTTATTTTTGGCATATTATATGAAAATATTTGGGTAACGGAGGGGTTATAAGGATGGGCCCTCTCTGAGTTATGCTCAGTGAGGATATGTTACAGCAGAGAGGCTCTCTTCTGTACAAACACATTATGTTCCTGGCGAGGTGCTGCCTGTATTGGGAGTTCACTGTTACACTTGCTTGTGGGGAAGGGGAGGGGGCGTCTGCGGTGGGAGGCGTTAATGCATATGTGTAGGTTGTAAGTCTAAAGATACAGGTATATAAATTTAAATCAAGGAGGGTTACACTATATGCAGGTGGATATATATTATTTTTCCAGTATGTTCATGAGTTTACTGTGTAAAGTTTAAAAAATAATTAAAATCATGCAATCAAATTTGTATTTCATACTCACACTGTGCGGGTGGGTGTGGTACTTAGTCTCGGTGCGCCATTCTGCACGCTTTCCGGGTTGGGTCCTTGTTTTGCGATGGGGAAATGACTGTGAGGAGCGTAGGAGGTGGCGTGCCTGCTCCTATAGTGTGACGCTATTCTGGCTTGGGTTGAAAGTCAGTGATGCACCAACAAAATGGTTATTCCGTATGGCAGCAGGTGGCAGCACATGAGCTTTTCCATAGTCTTGGGTATTTCTTTTATTTTGTTTTCCCCTGTTCTTTTTCTTGTATCTTACAACGTAAAATGTCTAATACATGTTAGTGCTCCACAGCTAGTACATGTATTAAATTGGAAAAGTTACTATGACATGCTGTACCATAGGAAAAGATTTGATGGTTTTTTTTCCTTCTTACAGGAATGCGTTTCCTTTTGTTCAAGCCTGTTTTAAGATCACAATTTTTAAAGTCTCTTGGGTCTTGTAAATATTACACCTGACAAAACATGATAACTGACTTGGGTTGAAAGTCACTAATGCACCTAATAATAATGTTTATTCTTTATTGCAGCAAGTGGAAGCGCATGTACTTTTTCTAAAGTGGTAAGATTTTCCATTTTTGTTTAATTCTTTGCTTCTTATCTTATAGCTCAAATGTTATAATTACTTTTCTCTATATACATGTTATATAGAGTTTTATGACAAATGAAGGAACACAGTGAGGTTTATCATACATGGCACACAGCGAGGATCATTCATATTTATATTTATCTGCGTACAGAGGGGGTCAAATGGTAGTTTTTATTTTTTTTTATTATTTTATTTTTTATTTTTTTTATTTTTAGTTAATCTTATTTGATCTTTGTAATGGTCCCCAGTAACAGGGTCCCCATAATCTACCCCGGCCTTCCTGGTCTTTTTCTGTTTTTTTTTTTTTTTTCTACTGGCGGCACCTGTTTATTTGGTGTCAGTTTGCTGAGATTATATCATTTCTGAGCACACTGAATGAAACACATTCAATTGGAGGAGTATGGTTTGAACTTGTGAGTCAGGTATCATTTGATGTATACATCTGGGAAAACATGCATCACACTATATTGAGCATTGAAGGCTAGGTGAAAGTTACATATGTAGCCATTATATTCTTGCAGACTTTCTTTCTGAAAAATGTTAAGCATAGATGCAAATCTATATCATCAAAAGTGAGACATTATAATATATATTTGCATCAGTAATGGTTTTGATCAGCATTTTGTATTATTGTTAGTTTAATCCTTGTACATTTAATCAAGTATGATTAGCAATTATTACATGGCATTTCTTCTTTTTGTCGTCATTGAGTGTGAGTTGACAAGGATAATTGTAAGCGAAGGTCCATGTTTCATTGGTTGCGAAAATTCCAGGCAGGCATATGTGTTCTCGAAGAAACTCATAGTAGCTTTAATTGTGTCAGTGGGTAGCGAATATTAGTTTTTCATATGGGACAAGTAATAGTTGTGGGGTAGCTATTTTACTCCAAAACAAGTTATATTATTCGATACAAGAGGAGATTCCAGATTGGTTGGGATAATTATTTTTCTTGATTCCATGATGGATAATACTAAGGTTATTTTAGTGAATGTTTATACTCCCATAAAAAAACATTAAAAAGATGAATAAGCTTCCTTAGATTCATGGTATAAAAAAACAATATTCTGGAGAAAAAAGAATTGTAGGAGGAGACTTTAACACAATACTAGTGTTAAAAATCAAAGAGGGGGAATAATTCACCATTTTTTTTAATATATGGATATAGTATACATAATCCTTTGGTAGAGGAACAAGATTTTATAGAAAACTGGCGATCAAGTAATCTAGATGCCTTTGTGTCTACATGGCAACAACAAAATTCATTAACACAATGCAGACTAGATTATTGGTTTATTTCATCTTTTGTATGTACACATGTTACTGATGGCAGAATTGGTCCATCCATCAAAACAGATCACAGCCTGGTATCTTTACACATTCAAGGGAACTTATTCGAGAAAAAAAAACAGGTTTTTGGAAATTTGATTTAACCCCATTGAAAGATGAAGAATATGTTACAAAAGTAAAAGACTAAAGATTTAGAAAATTGTTCTGGATTAAAATGTAATTTAGAAAAAACTGCTACGTTCTGGCTGGGAGCAAGAAAATTTTTAGAAGACTGGGATCTTCCAGGTTTCTGGCAGAAAGGGAACTTTCGCACGCTGGGTATTGCTTTTGAAGAGAATGGGGAAGAAATGAGCGTAATAATTTTTGAAGTTAAGCTACAATCATTAAAAGACGTATGAAAGGTTTGGAGAAAGTGAAATTTATCAGTAATAGGTAAAATTTTAGTTCTTAAGAATCTTGTAATTTCTAAACTCATTTATCCTGCTTCATTAAAATCTATCAATGATAATAATTGTTCTTAAAAAAAGTCCAGACTATTGTAAATGCCTTTGTATCATTCAACTCCAAAAGTAAAGAATCCAATGATGCATCAGAATCTTGATAAAGGTGTTTTAAAAGTTATGTAATTTCAGACGCAAGTGTATGCTTTCAAATTAAGTTGGGTTGAAGAGTTGTACAATGATGGCGAATCAAAGTGAAAATCGGTATTTCAACAATTTATCGCATCCATACAAATAGAAGACCTTCTTTAAGCAGATATGATTTGATTTCACACATTTAAGTTACACATCATTTTTACATACAGTTGATTACTATCTCGAAATCATTTCTTTTTTTTTTTTCAACCGAACATTTCAAAACAAATTCTATGTGAAATTTTATTGTTTAATCCTTACATTACAATGGATAAGAAAACAGTTTTTTAATAAGCATTGGTATAGGGAAAGGCATTAGATTCATAAAGGACATTGTAGATGAGAATGGAGTATTCTGAAATCAAGAAGAATTAGAAAGAACATTCTACTTGAAAGTTAATTTCTTGGAAAACTGTTCACTTCGTTTATCAATACCTGTTAATTGGAAGCAGTTTTTACGTAATAAACCAATACAGTCATTTGAGCCAGCATTAATACCAAGATCCAAGTTGAACGGTCATGCGAAATTAATAAGATCATATCAGTTACAATCTGGAAAATGCTATTTCTATTGCAGCTGACTCTCCGTGTGTAGAGACAAAAGATCTCTCAGAATATCTTAAGCCATTGATGAACACTTTTTCAGCTTTGACTCTAAATATTTAGAGCCTAAATGCCAAATTTGATAACTTTAAGGTGATGATTGAAAATCTAGCTGAAAACGATTTTGAATTTAGTGCTATTTGTCTTCAAGAGACCTGGATGGAAAATCCATCGTCAGCTGACTCACTTTTTCACCTTGATAACTATACACTGATTCCTTTGGCTGCAACATGTAGTTCCCACCGTGGTTTGATGATTTATTTACGTAAAGATTTTCAGTTTGCTATACGAAACTTCTATTCTCCTAGCAGACATTGGGAGGGCCAATTCATAGACATAACTGGTGCAGATATGAAGCAAAAAGTAACATTATGTAATATTTATAGACCCCCTCATGACAAAAATGATGATATCGATGCCTTCATACATGATCTCAGTCCTATAATTGAAACGATATCAAGGGAATCATCAGACAAAATTATTGTTGTGGATTTTAACATTGATCTCTTTAAGGTAAATACAAGAATCAAGTATGCTAAGCATTTAGATACTTAACTTAGTAATGGTTTCCTACCTAAAATCACTTTGCCAACAAGGTTAACCGATAGGACTGCTACTCTCATTGATCATATTTTTTGTAATCTATCTCACAGTTTGAAATGTTCCACATCTGGTATTGTCTTATCTGACATTTCTGATCATCTTCCTTCCTTTACATGTATCAAAACTGAATTTGTTGTTAGTCATCCACACAAATATGATAGAAAAATTACAAAGGATCCTTACTCACTTCAATGCTTCTATGATGAGGTAAAAAACTCAAGTATGAGTCAAATTTTTATTCAGGATTTACAGTGTGAGCCAAACATTAGCTACGACAAATTATATTGTATAATAAGGAAAGCCAAAGAAACACATCATCCAATAAGAAATGTAAAATTTAATAAGTATAAACACAAAACGTCCCCATGGGTTACAGCTGGTATTCTCACTTCGATAAAATTTCGGGAAATATTGTATAAAAAGTTAAAATGTACTGAAATAGACAACCCCCAACATGATACTTTGAAACAAAATCTAAGGGTCTTTAACAACATACTAAATAAAAGTATCCGCTCACAGAAAGAAGGCATTACCATTTTCAGTTCGAAAAATTCAAAAATGATACCAAAAAGACTTGGGATGTGATAAGAGATGTCTTGAATCTAAACAAAAACAAAACAAATTTCCCTTCATTCTTCCAAATATAAAATCACAAGATGACAAATAAACAAGTCATTGCTGATCGTTTTAATGAATTTTTCACAAATATTGGTCCTAAACTGGCGGCAGAGATTGATTCTAGAAACAAACCTTCCTACAATTCCTATCGAAAACGTCCAACTTATCACATATTTTCTTTCACCTCAGTTGAGCCGCAGGAAATAATTCAGATTGTACAAAAGTTTAAACCCAAAACCAGTGCAGGGCATGGTAATCTATCAATGAAACTGCTTCCAAACTTGTTGGAATTCTCAAAAGAACCAACAGTTTTATACCCACTGAAACTATGCTACTACTGTACAACTCTCTTTTTCTGCCACATCTGAATTATTCTCTCCTTGCCTGGGGTTATTTATGTAAACGAATTTTTCAACTTCAAAAAATGGCCATTCGTCTAATATCTCATGCCAGGTACATATCCCACACTGATCCTCTATTTAAAAAACTGTGTATTCTTAAAGTATCATGGACTCTGTGAAACAACGTTCACAAAAAGGCCGCCTTTCAATGTACAGTTAAAACAACATGATGGAACTTCAGAAAAAAATGGATGAATCAAAGCATTGGGACTATTACTTAACCCAAGGATGTAGGTGTTACAGTACAATATGTATCTCCATGTTTCATGGTATGCAAACCCAATTCAAAACATAAATATGCTTTCATGTTACCGTGTTGATGTTTGTGGACAGACACTCTAGATTCATTTGCAGATTAGTGACACGTTTTGCATGTTTTCAACTTTCAGGTGCGCTGTATCGTGCTCATAGACTTGACATATGCCTAGTTTCCTCCATACACATTGAAACGAGTTGTACTCTTCAAGAAATCTTCATGTACAAATATCTTTTCAGGAAAATAAAATAGTTGAACATGTAATTTGTAAATAGAAGTAATCGTGTAGTTGGGTAAGATAATATTGTTGAAAGGTTTATTGCTAAAGATGCATTTTCACTCATTTATAAATTTCTTAGGATTACCTATATGTAAAAAAATATTCCAAATATAAGATCATGCTGTTTTTGTGAATAAGCTTATGTGTAGCCCTGTAAAGAACAGAACAATGCATGTCCTTAAATATTGTACCTCCAAAGTTGGAAGTTTACAGAGCCCTGGGACCCTTGTGTTTTTGGGGGGAGGGGGTCTCATGGATGCTTAATGATGGGGGGGGGGCAGATGGTGCTGTAAATTCTTGGAACTTGTATGACAGTCACAGTAAACATGAACATTTGGCCTTTCTTTTAATGTTTTCTTTATCTTTCTTTCTGAATTAATACTTCATACTTCTGTTTTCATGTTAAATATCAGATGAAATGTTCAGTACATTTACCTAGAGTGGCACCTGCTGCATGCAACCACTGCCATAAGCAACCACATGTCTTTTTGTGGTCACTAGGCTCGGACATAGTTGATTTCTTTGTAAAATTTACCTGTGGCTACAGGTCACCTGCAGTATGTGGTCACTTTTGTCTTAGCAGAAGGGATGGCCACATACAGGAGGCGCCACTGTACTAGTATATTGGTAATCAGATATCATGATCATACAGGGCAAGTTTTGCTTTGCTGCCACAATTCAGATGGATGTTTCTCAAAATTTGATACACAGGTGCATTATAAAACAAAGATTGGCTGACTGGATTACATACAACCAGAAATTGTCGTGTACACCACATGGTGTTAACACTTTGCATTAATGCAATATAATGTTATGGCATAAGGCATGACAACTTTCTATTTTATTTTATTATGAATTATGGTTGTAGTGTATTCATGTTTTCTTGTCCAAACACGTATTTTCAAATTGTCTCAATGGATGTTGATAATAGCTGATGCATCAATTATAAGACATATATAATTAATATATTAGAATTTAACTTCAGTGCCACATATTCATTAGTAATTTTGTAGCAAAGGTGAAATTTGTTGTGTAGGGAAAGGTACTGATCATAATCATGAAGGATGAATAGCTTACTTTCAAATGGCCCACAGTCTAAGTTGATCCGGAGGGTCATTGTATAAAATATGTTTTATCATTGTATGCTGCAGTTGACAAGCCATGTACCACCAGTAGATCCTGTTTGCGAAGAAGCTGGAGTGTCTGTGGAATTGTAGAGGAAATGCATTCAAAGATTGTCACTGTATTCTATTATCCCTTTTGCATCCTTATCAATATTTACCATAGATGTAAGCAGCAGCATTGCAAGGGGTTTAGTACATCAATCATAAATAAATTATAAAATCGCCTGAGATCTCCAAAATTCACAACAGATGGTCAGTTGAAAAAAGCCCATGACTCCTGTCATGAAGGGAATGACAGCCGAGTCTTGTATCAATTTTGAAAGTCTGTAATATTGCTTGCAGTAAGGTTATACAATGTATAAATATGACCTTGGTGTTAACTCTAAGAGTTTAAAGCATTTTTGAAATTTCAAGGTTCAATTTTGAAAATGTTTCCAGATATGGATCCTTAAGATTTGACCAGAAATAGATTTTTTTTTTTTGGGGGGGGGGGTGAAAAATCCAGTGTCTGGAAACAGAATTTTGCACCTTTGAGATTTCGGAATAGGGTTCAAATAACTTAATAATCCACAGTATTCTCATTAGATGCACTGCCTTATGTATAAAAGCAGGAACGGTGACTTGATGCAATGTATATCTTATGATTATAGACATTAAGGACGATTTTCCATTTTAATGGCAAAAGGACCTTCTTGGGTATGGATGCGGGTTGGATCCCGGGTCAGATCAGAGGGTTATAGTTACATATTTTGGTATATTAGAGTATTTGACGTATTTTGTACTCTTTTACACTGAAATAATGCTTATGAGATTAATATTCCTTCATCTTGCATGGTGAAAAAAATGGATTTCTCTCCCTGTGTATTGTTTTGGAAAACATATGGCTAAACTTGTCAATTTGCCCTATTAAAGCTTTTTGGGTAGTTTTTAAACACACCACCATTTGTGTGACACTTTGAAATGTTAAATAATCGTAGCTCGAAACAACCCACATAGTCTCTCAAGCGTTATCGTATGAAATCTGTGAACAGCCCTAAGCATGACAAATTAATTTCGTGGGCGCTGCAAAACTATGAAAGGTCTGTTATATTAATGATTTCACATCTCTCAGCATGATATTAATTCAATCTTAAACCTAAAGGTTTCCCTTACCACGATATGCGCATATATAATATTTCAAGCCGGTACACACCATTTTTTTTTTATTTTTTTTTTATGTTGAAAAGCCTCAAATATCCATACATGAAGCCAGCCTGTATAGGCCCAATATTTCAACTTGTGAGTTCATTTATGAGGATCAGAAAAAGAGACTATAAGCGTGATATAGATCTTTGCAATATTATGATCAGTTATCAGAAACGTCGAACAATAAGTAACGTTATTATTTGCTTGTTTTGCATATTAATCTTATAAATTCTGTAATGAAAAAGTCAGAAAAAAAATCACAGACAACATTTTGATGTATGAATTTTATTTTCAAAACTTTTTCATCTTTATCCAAACAATAAGCAAAAGTTGACTCCTATTTTGGACCATTAGGCCTAGCTGGCTACCAAGAGGCATACAATTTCCTCTCTATTTTGATCATTTTATTACTGTGGATCTAATTTCTGGATAACTATCCCTCATTTTGTAATGGATACAGATTCTTTGGAAACAGATAGACCTACCATGCTGTTTCTTTTGCCAACCATGACTTAGACCTATCTTGCACAGATAGCCTAACAGTGTACTGAGAAATAATTCACTTTTTGACATCATATTCAGGGAGAAAATTACACGTAGGCCGAAGTTACTTGCCTCTACAAATCTAAAATTCTGCTGTAACACCTAACAATTTTTACTCCCCAGTCAGCTGGGGGCTGTGAATATCCTAGCAAAAATCATGGTTGTGTTAAACCAACCCTTCTATCTGGGTTGGCCCAGAATTCCGCTAAGGCATCCTGACACTCATCATTACAGGGGCACTGCTATTCCCCATCACTGGGATTTGTTTTCTTTCTTTTCTAAAAGTGTACCTTCTACCTCCTCAGATACTGCAGGCCTCGAGGCCGACTCTTCTTCTTCTAAAGAGGCCTTTGAGGCAGGCACAGCAGTCTCCCTAGGCCTACCTTTTCCCTTGCCTTTTGTGCCCTTTGGCATGGTCAGTAGCAGTTTGTTGCCACGAAGCGTTTGCGCGACCCTTTATATATGGCCAGTTCATGACGTAATTGAAAAAATTCGGTCATAATTTTGAAATTGTGGACAATTAGGACATTGTTACAAATGTCGTGCAACTTTTTCTGGTCCCAATTTATTCACAATGTGTTTTAATTGTGGCACAATTTGCTCGTAATCTATTCCCAAGTTACAATTTTGGCGCCCCATGCCAGTTTGCACTTGTTTCACACCCTGAATTTAAAATTCTCCCTTATGTCTCGAGTCAGTCAAAATTTTGTTTCATAGGTTGCCAACCTCTTCCAAATTTATCTTACATTTCTTGCACTTTCTAACTCACGGAAACTAAATTAAGAAAGGTTTCCAGACGTATTTGGGACAGCCTCGACGAGTCAGACTATTTTGACAAAAAATTTGTCGCACATTTTTTTGAACATGTTCATAATCCCAGCGACACATCAGCACGCCCTTGCGACTAAGGCAAGGAAACTGAATGCTCCTGCAAACATTTCAAGACATTTTGGAAGCTCCCAGGCGAATGTGGTTTGCAATTTGTCGCCAATAGTCGCAGCCCAGTGGGATACGGCCTTTAGGAGCAAGATTTTATCCCACTGCTTTTCCTTTTTTTTTTTTCTACAATGTGGCCATTATTTTCTTTTCTTTCGACAATGCCTTATTTTAATTTTCATCAAGTTCCAAGCATGTTTCTTTCTCCAAAATAGTATAATTTGTTTTAGTTGCCATGTTTTGCCCTCCCACTGAAACATGTACGTGTTGCTACAATGAACCTGGTTGGTCTGGTCTGTATCAAATATGCATGGTTATTCGTATAAAAAAGTGCAGAATGGTCACAAACAATATGGCCAACACAAATGAATGGAGAAAATGGAGAAACATTGGTTATAAATACAGAAGAACATGTTTATTAACAGAAACTGCTGATTGAAACCTGCCTCAAGCTGAGATGACGTAATATGTACTTCTGCGCACCCTGTGCAAACCAGCTGGGTCACATGCAAACTCGACATTATCCTGGGTTTTACCTGAGGTATGACAAGCCTGACTTCATGAATCAAATTCCAGCTTGAGCCTCGGCTTGAGCCAAACGTGTGCAACTGGCCATCAATATGGTGCACATGGTGACAAAAAATCCACAAGTTAGCATGGCCCCAGTGTCCCTGAAATTTGGTCTGCTCTCTCTGTCATGCGTCCTAAAATGTTCCCCCATTCCAGCAGCAGTTGCCCCCTAGAAGCCACAAGACGAACAGGCACTCTGTTGGGAAATGTACCATGGAAGATAAGATCTTAAAACATGGCGCTTGATGTGGGTAAACCATTCCTGACATACTGGACAGGGAAATACTCTCTCTTGCTCTTTGGACAAACCACCGGCACCAGAATTTTGTTTTCTTCTTCCACCACAGATCTCTTGATTCTGCTCTTGGTTGGTTGAAACAATTTGTCTGTAATTACCTCTGTGCCCAGAGATCTGTGGATGGCATATCACAGTAAAATCCTCAAACTGGGTGCCCACTGTCGGTGAATTGTCAACCATGGTGTCAGTCCCTTGATCAGGTACTAGTTAGTTGATGACCAGCCATTGATCCCCCTCTGTCTGTCCTTCTGAGTTTTCACTCAGCAGATCCAGCACTACCCAATCCTCAAGATTTACTTCTATATCGGAGCTCATCTGCAAATACCATAAAAATAATAAATTTGCAGACTATGTACATAATGCTCACTGGAAGCTTACCAGAGAAAATAAGAAGCTGCAGATGGTTCTGAACTGGTGGACCCTTTCTTTCTTTCTTTAAACATATTTACATGTAGTCCTGCAGATGGGCAGCTGGGAACACTCTGCATCCAGTACGAGTTCTGACTGGACATCTGTGGGGGGGGTTCTATTGTTAAAGAGGAAGTCAGTTGGACATTGGTTGCCAAACACATGGGAATTTGGTTACTGGTTTCCCCTGTTGCTGCCTCTTGAATTTGAGCAGTTGGAATTAAAGTGCTGGTGACAAAATCAGGTTGAGATAAGCTGTTATCCAATTGCTCATAGATTTGTTCGTGGAAAAGATCCCTGAAGACATTCTCAGAAAATCTTCATCATTCTCTTCCTCCTCACATGCAATTGTCTCATCTCATACAAGCAATTCATGTCGCATAGGCCTCAGCCAGAGAGGGATAAATCTATCATTACAGGGTTTCAACCTGTCATGATGACACACCCCCTCCTTTCTTTTACCTTGGATTTTATAAAAGACAATTACAACGTCCAGCCACAAAACATCTCTGGTTGTGCAACAGTTGCTGGAGAGTGGGGTTATGTATTATAGATAGGAAGATGTGAGACCCAGGAAGTGTTTTCTTGTACCTACATCTCTAAGAGATGATGTGTTGAGGCAGTGCCATGATGTCTGGCTCGCTGGTCATCGTGGACAGACCAAGACCACAGAAATTGCGACAGAAACAG
The DNA here is from genome assembly GCA_964020975.1 of Hermodice carunculata. Taxonomy (NCBI): domain Eukaryota; kingdom Metazoa; phylum Annelida; class Polychaeta; order Eunicida; family Amphinomidae; genus Hermodice; species Hermodice carunculata. The sequence continues at coordinate 52,185,711 of OZ026618.1, read as the reverse complement.
CTTTTTTTTTTTTTACAACATGGCTACAGACTGTAAGAGCTATGTAGGATCCTGTTCCACATGCAGTGTACACAAGAAACCAAGAGTTTGATGGAGAGCTGGCCTTGGGAAGTTTCATGCTGGAGCTCCCATAGAAAGGATACATATAGACATCCAAGGTCCTTTCGCTTCAAGTGCATCAGGTAATGTTTACATCCTAATGATTGTTGAGCAGTTCACCAAGTGGTTTGAGTGCTATGCACTCCCTCATCACACAGCAATAATGATTGTGTAGAAGGTTGTGAACGAGTTTCTGGCTCACTTTGGCTGTCCTTCTTATATCTATTCTTACCAGGGGAAATGTGAATGGCAAGTTAATCTTTGATTAACACCCGAATACTTAAGCAACAGAATCCCTGAACCCGTAACAACTGGCTACGGCACTCGCACTAGTGGCGAAATACCCCTACTTTTCTGCAACTCTGAACAGAGAAAGAAATTATTTTTTTCATCTACAATCAAAGCATGGCGAGACTTGGACAACGATACCAAAAGCTCTAATTCATTAGGTTTATTCAAAAGCAGACTTAACAGAGACGTTGAGCAAGTTCCTACTTATTTTTACGGTGGTAATCGGTTTTCACAAATTCACCATACGCGGTTGCGCCTCAACTGCAGTCCTTTGAATGATTTTCTATTTCGATGTAATTTTATCAATAGTCCACAGTGTTCATGTGGCGCACCGGTCAAAAACACCTCTCACTTCTTGTTAGATTGCCCCCTTTACACTCAACTACGGTCACAATACTTTGAACCCCTGCACTCAGGCAATAAGCTATCTACAGCCATTTTACTTCAAGGTGACCCACTGAAAAGTGTCCATTGGAATCACACAGTATTTAGTGCTGTACAGATATACATCACCAAGACCAAACGCTTCAAGATAGTATAAGGATACCTCGCCTTTCTTTCTCTCTCTCTCTCTCTTTCTTTTTTTCATTCTTTACTTGCCATTTATGTGTCTTAGATTGTGAATATACTTTCGAGCATTTCAGTGGTTGGTTTTGCAAATGTACATTGTGTAACTATGGAGAAGGATTCACATAAGCTTTATTAAGCTTGTTTCCTAATCCATTTTCAAGTGAAATAAAATATGTTTAAACCAAGTTAATCTGGGCCATATGTGATCTCCTAGAGATCACCGAAACTAGAACTACTCCATATCATCCCTGTGCAAAGGGACAAGATGAAAGGTACAACCATCTGCTCCTGAAAATGGTCAGATGTTGTGTGCAAGGAGCACCAAAGGACTGGGACAATATCTTACACAGCTGGTGGCTGCAGGTCCGTCCATAAATCACTGGAGTGTAACCATATGAACAAACTTAGTAGAGACATACCAAGTGAATATCCCCACCTGGTTTGAAGTGAATCTGGAAAGTGGCTGTGGAGGTTGAGTCAAAATCGTGAATTTAAACTGAAGTCCCCATTCATTCACATAGTACTCAAGAGGACCATATGCGTTGAACTAAAAGTACACGAATGAAAAAATAATCATCAAAAATTAGGGATTTATAGCAATGCCACCTTGTAAACAACTTGGTTTGGTCCTTTTGCAAAGATCATCTCTGCCGGGTTTCAGCATAATCCGAGTGACTGTTTTGGAAAAGAAGTCAAAAATAGCGATAACATACATTTTTTACATAAAAATATTTGAAAAGTCAAAGCACCATCAGTTGAAAAAAAATCAAAGTCCCGAGGTTCCCAGACGGCCTTTTTAGCAATTTCAAAGCCATTAGCCGAGCTGTTTTGGAGAAGATTTTAAGATTTGGCAGAAACAAATTATAAGCTTGAAGGCTACGTGAACAGCCCATCATCAGCTGACTTGTCCCATAAAAAGCAAGGTCACAACTGAATAGACCTGTGTTGAGCTTTAGCTGGGTGCTTATGGCATTTAGAAGAATTTCTTAGAGGGACGATTTGGCCTCCTAAAAATCAGTCTGACTGGCAAGTCAGCTGAGCTTAAACTTGCAACACCGCTTGGTGAACAAATTAAGAACTAGGAGTCCCTATGAGTGTTCCTGTGTAATATCAAAGCAATTGGGTGAGTGGTTTCAGAGAAGATATTTTTTTTAAGATTGAGTCAAAACAAAAAACAAAACAAAAAAAAACAAAAATAATAATAATCTAAAATTCACTGTAGCGAGTCCATTTGCACAAACTTGGTAGAGACCTACCCAAGGAACATTGCCCCAAAGTTTGAAGTGAACCTGGACGGCAGTTCCGCAGAAGTAACTCAAAATGTGAACTATCATTAGAACACCCATTTACTTATATAGCAATCAATAGGAAAAGTGCATTTACCGACAAGTACCGGAATTTTTAAAAAATCATTAAAAGTCAGAAATCCACAGCAGTGCTACCTTGTGAACAACTTTGTTTGACCCTTTCACAAAAATCGTATCCTCACTGTTTTAGCTTAATTGGGGTGACGTTTCTGGAAAGAAAGTCAAAAACAGCAAAAACATACAAAAAAAAAATAAAATAAACAAGAAGACTGTGACAGTCCTGTCCTCAGCTGACTTAGTCACCCTGTTACCTTGGAAATGAGGTCATGGTCACCGACCTATTCTGAATCTAAATTTCATAGAGGACCATCCCCATGTGCAAGATCTAAGTCACTGTACAGATAGTTCTCAGGTTACCAAGCGACCACTAAAAAGTCACCTTAGTGGCCCTGTGACCTTGAGAATGAGATCAAGGTCACTAATGCACAGTCTCAATCTTTCCTAAATAAAGGATCACCAACAGGTTCAACATCAAAGTCCTACCTTCCACAGTTCTCAAGTTACAATGTGAAAAGTAAAAGTCACGTATGTGTCTGGGTCCCAGTGACCTTGGGAATGAGGTTAAAGTCACCCATATACTGTCTACGTCTGGCCTTTGCTCAGGACAACCATCATGTTCAACATCAAGGTCCAAGTTCAAATAACTCTCGAGTTGTCAGGTGAACAGTAAAATTTGAGCAAGGGGCTCTATGGCCTTGGACATGAGGTCAGGGTCACTCATCTACTGTCTAAGTCTCACCCTTATTAAGGACAACTAGCATATGCAAAACACATGTCCTAGCCTTAATAGTGCTCAGGTTACCATATAAACAGTTAATTTCATGCACCTGGCACTGTGACCTTAGAAATGATGTCAAGGTCACTCACCTACTGTACATGTATCACATCACCCTTACACCCAGAAGTGGTCCTATGCAATATCAAAGCAATTGGCTGAGAATATCCCAGGATAAAGACTTTTGAAGGTTTGGCCCAAAAATGAACGAAATAATCATTTTAAAAAATCCAAAATTCATTGCACGTATTGTGACCATTTGAACAAACTTGGTAGACACCCACCCAAGGAACATCCCCACCAATGTTGAGTGAATCCAGCTGATGGTTTCGCAGAAGTCAAAAATTATCAATTAGCATTGCAAACCCTAATGGCTGCAATCACCATTGACTTGCATGGTAATCAATAGGCATGTAAAATCAACAAGAATAAATCCTAAAAAAACACAAATATCACTGGACCGTGACCATTTGAATAAGCTTGGTAGAGGACCAACCAAGACACATCCCCCACCAAGTGTGAAGTGAATCTGAATAACGGTTTTAAGATGAGGTCGAAGATGTTAACTACTATGGCAATTCCAATTGACATACATGGTAAACCATAGGAATGTATGCATTGACCAACAAATACCCGAATGGAAAAATTCGTTAAAAATCAGGGATCCACAGAAACCCCACCTGGTGAACAAGCTTGTGTGACCCTTCCACAAGGAACATATCTGTCATGTTTTTAGCACAATCTGAGAGACTATTTAAGAGAAAAAGTCGAGAAAAGCAACAAAAAAAAAAAAAACCGCACAAAAATTCATAAAAAATAGAAAAAATCGCAGCACCACCTGTTGAACAACTTAAGGTCTGGGGGTCCCCAGAAGTGCCCCTGAACAATTTCAAAGTAATTGGCCAAGTGGTTTCGGATAAGAAGATTTTTTAAGATTTCCCCCCCAAAATGAAGAAAAAAATTAATTAAAAAATCAAAAAATCACTGGACCATGACTATTTGTATACACTGGGTAAAGACCTACCCAGAACACATCCCCACCAAGTTTGAAGTGACTCTAGCTAACGGTTTTGGAGATGAGGTCGAAAATATGAATTACCACTGCAATTCCCATTGACTTGCATAGTAAACAATAGGAGTGTATGCATTGACCAACAAGTATCCGAATTGAAAAATCTGTTAAAAATCAGGGATCCACAGCAATGCCACCTGTGACCCTTACACAAAAAACATCTCAACCAAGTTTCAGCACAATCTGAGAAAGGAAAAGAATTCGAAAATAGCAAAAACGCACAAAAATTCATAAAAAAAATAGAAAGAATCGCAGCGCCACCTATTGAACAACTTAATGTCTGGGGGTCCCTAGAAGTGTTCCTGTACAATTTCAATTTCAAAGTAATTGGCCACGTAGTTTCGGAGAAGACTTTTTTTTTTTAAGATCCCCCCCCCCCCCAAAAAAAATGAACAAAATATTCATTGCATATCCAAAAATCACTGGACCGTGACCATTTGAACAAACTTGGTAGAGACCCACCCAAGGTACATCCCCACCAAGTTTGAAATGGATCTGGCCAGCGGTTTTGGAGAAGTCGAAAATGTGAATTGTGGACGGGCGACGGATGCCTCTGCCTCCTAAAAGCTCAGCTGAATTATTAGCTGACCTAAATAATAGACAACACCCCAAAACCAAGTTCTTCGCTGCTATTTCGCTGTTTTCTTAAAATTCCAGGGCCTTTGGTCAGTTTGGCTGCCGTACGCCTATACCCCTCCTGATTACTGAATACTTACCTTCAGCACACTTTTGAGTAGGCACGAGGGCATTTTCCACCGCCATAACTTTGAACTAATTGAGAAAGGAGCACTGAAAACCTCTGTCTCCGACGGGTTAATTCAGAAACGACCCTCCGACCGACGATTAACATGTGCGCCGTCTGATGTCAGTATGGCGGGAGGGGGGGGGAAGGGGCGAGGGGGGAAGAGAGACCCGGGGGAATGCACACGACACTGATTTTGTGTGTGTATGTGTGTGTGTGTGTGTGTGTGTGTGTGTGTTTGTTTTTTGTTCGTGTGTGTTTGTTTGTTGGGTTATTGTAAAAATGTACACAAACAACTTGGAAAAACAATATCATTTTAGTTATTTAAAGTTGGACAGACATGATGAGAAGATTTTTCACCATCAGGTGCTGCCTTCTGTTAGGCTATGAAAGCATTATTTTGTCACTTTGCCATGCACGAATTATGTAATGTGGCTTTTACTATAAATTATTACTGTGAATTGACTAATGACGAATAGAGATAAATACATGTCTATCGTTTTTAGAAAGAGACAGAAAAGTCATCATGGTTTAGTTGAATAGACAGGGAAGATGTGTATAAATTCTATTCATATATTTAGTATATAAAAAGAATGAATAAAGAATCCCAGTCGAAAGTCACCATTATTGGTTGAAGAGGTAGGCCCACGTCAAACTCAAAACTAGCGTATAAAAAGGATTTTGAGATTTTTTTTTTCCATTGGACTTGCGACATAGCTTTGCAATATTTATAAATAATTTTCATTGATATTTTATGTATCTTTCTTTGGTGCTGAATAAAATCAACTCTACTCTGCTGTTCTGCTATTATGATATGAATACACTATGTCTCCCATTTTATGTGAGGATTACGTATGAGTCAGCATATATCAAGGATACAAATTGACAGTGTACAAAAGAAGAGTCATAGTTGACTTTATTCAGGTCGGGAAAGTGAATGGTGCGAACTGATTTGCAAATGCTTGGATCATGAACGTACCTGCCTTGTTGTTTCAATGGCTGCAGATGAGGAAACTACCTCTAGCTGTATTCATACAAAAGCGGCGAGAACAGATTTGCACACCTTTATTGGTATGTTCATGTCGTTGAAAATTGTTAACTTATGCCTATACATATACTTTAGTTTAGGGAGACATTTATCCTGATGCAAAGATTATATGAGGACTTTCAGCATGGTGAAATTGTCCGGATAATTTAACGTTTTTACGAAGAATAATTATACATATACAGTTGTCCCTGTCTTGAGAGGCCACTCCAATGAGAGGCCACCTGACTTGAATGACCACTTTTGCCAGGTCCCTCTTATCTTTTCCATGTTATTTGGCATGTAACGACAGGCTACCTGTCTTGGAAGGCCACTGTTTGGCCTACTCTTCCGGTAGCCTCTCAAGACAAGGACCACACATACGTTGCACAACATTGTAATGCAAACTGGATTGAGTAGCAGCTCACTTTTCTGTTTCATATTATTATATAATGACTGTGGGATCCAAAGTGAGGCTGAGTGATTATTTGACATTCTATACTGTCGGTAAAGCAACCCCAGCTCAAAGATGCCACTACAGGTAAGACACATCCTGGTTATGTTCCAAACTATAGTATATCTTTAAGTATTATAAATGCACTGTGGCTGCCATGTAAAATTTCTACAGATTTTGAATTCTATTGATACACTTTTTATTTCATTCAATTAATCCTTTGGTGTATAAATCAAGAAGCAATGCAAAATGACGCCGTAGTTTTACTGTATTTCATTTAGCGCGCCGCCTGGTGGTAGTTTATATAACGATGAAAAAAATCGTGTGTGACTCTTTGCCGGCCGAACGGCTCGATCTATAGCTTTACATTTTGCCGCAGACTGTTTTATGATGATGAAACCGTCACATATGAAGGAGAAATAGCATTGTACGAGAGAACTACACAGTGCCTGATAAACTCTACTGTTAATACCCTGGTCTATCCTATAGGCCTATACGAGTTGACGGACTTGGCAAATGGAAAACTGTACAGAGCGGCACACTGTGAGCTCGACAATGTGGCCTCAGTAAACCTCGGTGATTACTTGGATATAGACGATGTCATGCAGGGTGATCTCGATCCCAACTTTTGACGGAGGACAAGTTGGACGAGCTTGCTTAAGATAAAACTGTCCGCCAAACACCACGTACCAGACCAAGTGGTCGGTGCGGGTTTTCAAAGGTGACTTATCATATAATTTGACACATTTGTTATAAATGAGAAGTCAGAAAGGCAAAAAAGCGCCACCTTTCACGTACGTCACAAATCGGGTCTTGTGAATTAGACCCATTACAGAGTTACATACCATTAAAATTCTAAAAATATGAACGATTCACGTACCCTAACCACTTTCGTGTAGTAAAGAAACAAGGACAGATACATACTTGGTTTTGCTATGTATATTCCATCTCAATACACTTGTTTAGACGAGAAAAGTCATCACATTCCAATTTCAAAATACACCTAAACTTGCCAATAGTTTGGCAGTGTTGCCAACCCTCCCGGATTACCCGGGAGACTCCCGGAATTTTATGCTTAAAATTCTTGAAAAAGTGTGGATTTTTGACAATTTTGAGTCACCACCCGGAAATTCATCAATATTTCCCTTCTATATTTCATATTAATTTATCAATCTCCCTTAATTTTACTTTCTTTCTCCCGGATTTTAAGTTTGGCAGGTTGGCAACACTGGTTTGGGTATCTTACCATGGTAACGCACATGGGGCCCCGGCCCTTGTGATCCAATCGTTCCTGTCGATCCTTAAATTTCACTATCTTGCTAGATTTGTGTAGTCCTAGTAAAATTTACTTTTTGTTTACAATCCTTCCTTGTGGTGGTCTTCCTGATAAAATTACAGGATTCAACACATTCCGTCGTTCAATCGAAGGCACGCTTTCCAGGTGAGGCTATTTAATAATGTACCACGTGACCAAGCGAAGCAATCATGTAACTGATAGCAAGCCAACCTCGTGGGGCTCCTTTGGGACAAGAAAGCACTCCAATAGTTAACCCTTTTCTGTTCGTAAAACAGACCTAATACAAAGAAGCTACAATATGTGCCACTGTAGACCTAGATATGTATGAATGACATATTTAATCATAGAAATACTAGGCCCTCGGCCGTTGTAAAATATACCTGGGCTTTGTATGAATGTTTTAGGCCTAGATTTACTTTAGCCTGACAGGCTTAGGCCTACATTTACTCTCTTGGTAAAGACAAGTTATAATAGACTCGTGAGTATCAAATGGATAAATAGAATTTGTATTTGTTGTTTTTTAGATTTCCTTGTGCATGCAGACAGTACAAGACCCCAACTTTGAAAGGTTGCCAGTGACAGAATAAGCAAAACTGAAACAGTTTTAAGGTTCCCTGAGTACAAAAGATGGGAATTAAAACGTACAAAAAGGGATCCCTTATCAATATAAGAGCGGGCTTAAATCGGCACGTAAGATCGCCACCGTACAATCGGCAAATTAATGTGATGTACAACAGAGAGTTTACCTCTGCCAACCATGTTTTTTTCTGCAGTGATCAAGGCTCTGAAGGAGTCTGAGCTAGATACAACTGCTCACAAGTCTGCAATCCTGCCAGATGACATGAAGAAGATGTATGCATCAAAGACACTGGACAATGACTCGCCAAAAGCCTTGCAACGCAAGGTTTTTGTTGCACTGGTGTTATATTTTGGCCACAGAGGCATATAAAGTCGGCGAAATATTCATTTACAAAGATTCCATCAAGGTTGAGCGTGATGACAAAGGTCGCAGTTATGTTAACGAATTTGATAAAAAACATACTGCGGAAGCCAAACAGGGACAGGAAAACAAACCTCAAATTATGTATTCCCAAGACGGGAAACCCCTTTACGCCATCGTTAGCTTCCAAAAGTATCGTGACAAGCTTAGTTCCTTGCAGACAGCCCTTTTTTCAAAGACTAAAGAGTACCCCATGTTCAGATGGTGCGTGGCATGACAATCAGGCTGTTGTTGTCAATACTTTGAGCAAAATGATGAAATATATTTCTCCAGATGCAGGCCTTTGCAAGATCTACGGGAATCACTCTTAATAAGGGCCACGACTGTTACTGTACTTTGTCAATGCTGGAGTCAGTGGCAGAGATATCTGCACGGTCACAGGCCACCGCAATGAAAATTGCCTCAAAAATCATGTCACTTCTACCTCTGTTGAGAAACGAAATGAAATGTGTGTGTTTCTACAAAAGTATGGAAAGGGTAAGTTTCAAAGTTAAACCAAAACTGATAAACCAGGTGTCAACATGCCAAATCAACATACCAATCAGTCCATTGTTCCTTAAGTCAATCCTCTTCATATGGTATGTACATTTGATTCAGCTTCTATCAAGGATACAAATTGACAGTGTGGACAAGAAATGTCATAGTTGACTTTATTCAGGAAGGAAAGGTGAAAAAGTAAATAAAAAATCCCATAAATTGGCAAAATTAAAAAATAAACATATCATTTTTCAAATGTTCATCACGCAACGCCAAATTATATTGTGATAAAGTTGTAAGCCATTTTGTTCAGCTGTCGTCGAAAGGACATGAAAAGAAAATAACTTAAAGCGAATAGGAAATTTAGACTTTTATCATGAATAAAGAAAAAATCGACAAATTATTGCACCATTATGTACACCTCCGCAAACTTGGTAGAGGTCCACCTATGGAAAATCCATGTGCAAAATCAAAACATCCAAAGCATTTTTTTTTTTTTTTAGAAAAAAGTCGAAAAATGTGAATACAATAATGCAATGGACCAGTTCGTGGGACTCGGATTTATTCGGTTCACTTCGTGGAGCGCAGCTGGCTTTGTTAACATTGTGTGTTCGACCACGTTGGCCGCATTACACGTTATACGATTAGAAAGTAAAACATAGGGCGCTTGGATTTAATGGAAACTGTCAGCAAACTAAATATGCACGTTTCACGTTGGACATTTTAGGTAAAAGATTTGCACTGTTCAGCACAATCCATACTATTATCACTTGCGTTAGCCGTTGCATCCGTTATAAACATGGAGGTGTGGGCCACAGTGTGCCCCTTGCTGATTAGACAATCAGGCCAACAATGGAATGCATAATTAATTACGGTCCGGGACTGTTCAGTACAACTCGGTATGAACAGGTCTATAGAGGCACTGTATTCCCATAATAATGTACATGTATATATACAGTGGTAGCACTTGTCTACAGTCTCAAAGTTTGATATCCCATTACTTAGCACATCATTCTAATACAAACTGGATTAAATATAGCTGGTTACTTGTCTGTTTCATGCCAGTAAATTTTCAAGTGGTATGTACATTTAATACAATAGTTATCAAGTTATCAACAATATAAATTGACAGTGTAGAAAAGATAGGTAAAAGATGACTTCAGTCAGGAAACAAAATTGGAAAAAATTAAAATATCCACTTATATAATAATCGAATACAATTTTTAGTAATTGTATTCAGTCAATGTCGAGAAAGAAGTCGAAAAAAGCCACCTGGTGCCCAAAATTGACCCAATTGACAGCAAGTGACCCTATGTGTAATATGAAAGCAACTGGCCAAATAATTCTTGAGATCAAGTTTGAGATGAACATTTTTTTAAATCCATCAAACAAGAGGACTATGAGCAGTAAATATATATATATATATATATATATATATATATATATATATATATATATATATATATACATATATATCACAAACTTTCATTATCTAAACAATTCTGTTCATCATCCTGGAGACGAAGTAAAAATTAGCCTTAATACACGAAAAATCATTAAAAAGATAAGAAAAATTGCAGCACGACATGGTGGCCAAAATAAGAACAAGATGACCCCAGGTGATTCCCCATTACATTGTCAACTAACATATCTGAGAAAAACAGGCAAAAGCCTGGCGGGTCAAAAAAAAAAAGAAAGCCTACTGAATAGTGTTTTTCAGTGACATGTCTCTAAAAATTTAGAGCAGCAGTTCGACGCGTTTCGCTTCCAACGGGGCTCATCAGGAACTGACTTCAGGCTCACTAGCTCATGTTTGGTTACGCACAAACGGTCGTTCTAGTCTTTATATATACCCCCACGGTAAAACGTCCATTGTAACCGCCGTTACGTAGAATACATTAAAAATAACATATCCATTTCATTTTTGCAAACTTTTATAGTTTGAAGTTTTAAGCACTTCTCTTTGGCCGTTCTGGAGATGAAGTAAGAAAAAAAAAGCCTTAACACACAACAATGCATTGAAAAAAATTAGATTGCAAAATATCCACATCATTTTCGCAAACTTTCACTGTGTAAAGTCAATTTATATTGTAAAAATATTTCAAACTATTCTGCACAGCCGTTCTTGAGAAAAAGTCAAAAATCGCCTTAACACACCAAAATTCATAAAAAAATCAGAAAAACTTGATTCATCACCTGGTAGTCAAAATAAGAACTATGTGACCCTATGTGTAATATTAATACAATTGCACAATCTTGAGTTGTTGTTTTTTTTTCGGGGGGAGGGGGGGTGCAAAAAGTCAATTAAGAAATTCATAAAAAAATGAAAAATTATTGAGTACTCATCTGCTTAGCAAACTTAGTACAGGTCCACCTGGGGAACATCCATGTGAAAACTCAAAATATTCCAAGCACCGCCTGTTGAAACAAGGTAGAAAATGTAACTACAATAGCCATATATTCTAAGCAGTTGTAGCACTTGACAATGGTCGCAAAGTTTGAGTTCCCATAACTTCAAAAAATGAACATATCCAGATCATTTTTGCAAGCTTTCATTATCTAAAATCAAATTATATTTTGATCAAAATTCAAGCTTTTCTACTCAGTCGTTGTGGAGAAAAAGTCCAAAATAGCCTTAACACACAAAAATGCAGAAAAAAAGAAACAAGTACAGCGTTGCCTGGTGGCCAAAATAGGAACTAGGTAACCCCAGGTGGCCGTACATGTAATAAAAAGCGGCAATTTGCAGAGTACTTCTTGGGATGAAGAAATTTTATTTTACTCGCAATAATAATAATGATGATGATGATGATGATGATGATGATGATGATGATGATGATAATAATAATAATAATAATAATAATAATAATAAAGTAAAAAAATCATAAAAATAGACAAATTATTGCATCATCATCTCTTTAGCAAACTTGATACAGGTCCACCTGAGGAACATCCATGTTCAAAATCAAAACATTCCATGCAGCGGTTTTCTTTGAGCAGAAGTCAAAAATGTAAAAGTCTAAAGACAGATGGACGTACGCACGGACGGACAATGGACGCAAATAGATTTCAATCGCTCTAGTGACTGACAAGTCAGCAGAGCTGAAAATCGAAATATTCTGGGACCGTGACCGTTTGAACAAACTTGGTAGAGACCTACCCAAGGTACATTCCCACACAAAAATTAAAAAAAAAATGCGATGAATCTGGCCAATGTTTTTCGGAGGGGAGGTTAAAATGCGAATTGTGGACGCCGCCGGACGGCCAAACGACGGATGCCAACACCACTTAAGCTAAGTTGACTAACAAGTCAGCCGCGCTGAAAACCCAAGTACGGAAGAAACATTTACTCTCATTTATATGCATGGATCAATGTGCAGACACACACACACACACACACACATTAAGTCTCGCCGTGCAGAAATACTAAAAAGGGAGATTTGCTCACAAAGAAAACCAGCCTGTGTGCCTTCAAAACTTGTTGCACAAGTTTAAATGCTGCAATGTTTGTGCTTTGTTGGGTGCGCGTTAAACACAAACCTATGAATTAAATTAGGAATTACACCTTTACCTATAATAGCTTTGAAGATACTCAACATCTTTACTTTTCAAGTGCCCCTAATTAGCATAGATTAAAATTCTACTTTTTTGTTTGTGGTTGTTTGGATGTACATACAGCACAAACCTGTGAATTGAAGTTCAAAGTGCACCTCTTTCTGTAGTAGTTTTAAATACATTCAATATTTCAAGTACCCCTCAGCAGGATTTTTTTTTTACATATATATATATATATATATATATATATAATTTTGCCTACGGTTCATTGGATGCACCAACAGCAAAAACCTATGAATTAAAGTGGAATGCCACTTCTCTCCCCATAATACTGTTGAAGATATTAAACATTTGACTTTTCAAGTGTCCCTAACTAGCGTAAATTAATTTATCACCACATTAGTTTATGGATTATTGGATGTGGCTGCAACAGAAACCTACAAATTAAATCTGGAATGACCCATCTGCTTCTAATAGATTTAAACATTCTCAACATTTAAATTTTCAAGTACCCCCAATTAGCATAAAAATTTTACAACTTTTGATTGTAGTTCACTGCATGCGCTGCAGCACAATCCTGCAACTGAAGTTAGAATGGCACATCTACCGCTGATAATTTTTAAAGATATTCAAGATTGAAATTGTCTAATGGTCCTTAGTTGCATAGTTTTCAAAACTGTTACCTCTCTTTACAAAAAGACCGGGCTTAATGTACGGTGGTATGATCATGCCAAGTTGGAGTTTCTAGTCATAATAGTCTTCAAATAAAATGTGAGACATTGTGTTTTGATAATTCAAATTGCAAGTAATTTACATAATTTTGAAAATATGACAATTGAAGCGTTTTTCATCACTCAATATCAAGGTGTGCAATTTCACTAGACGGGTTATGCTCCTGCCAAATTTGGATTTGCGTACTGCAGTGTCTGAGAAATCATCCAAACAAAATCTGGCCACAAAGAAAGAAAGAAAGAGACAGAGAGAGAGCGAGAGAGAGAGAGAGAGAGAGAGAGAGAGAGAGAGAGACAGACAGACAGACAGACAGACAGACAGACAGAGAGAAAGAAAGAAAGAAAGAAAGAAAGAAAGAAAGAAAGAAAGAAAGAAAGAAAGAAAGAAAGAAAGAAAGAAAAAGAAAGAAAGAACTCATGTGGAAACAAATTGTGTACCCAGACTGTGAGACATGTATAATAAACGAAAAAGTGAACAGCCCTTCGCAGAAAGACGCTGGGGCTCTTTATCAGCACGCATGTGAATGTATTGGCAAACCCCGTTTTCTGGTCGTCCATTTGCGACTTGCCGTCTTTGTGTGCATAAACTGTTTGACAAGGTATTATAAAGTTGCGTTAGCTATGTCACAACACAGCTGGAGTCAAAAGAACAAATATTATCCATACAATTCCCGTTCACGACATTCATTTATTTTCACCAGAAACAACGGAGGCGTGAATGACACCCAAGTCTTGTTCGGAGAAAGGACAATTATAGTTTTTAAGCCGTAGAAAGCTGTTCACCAAGGTCAGGTTATTGTGCTGAAGGTCTTCGATGGACTTGTCTGAATATGGGATAGGTATGCAAAAAAACCCCCAAAAGTATACACCGCAAGGAAAAAAAAAAGACTTTGGTCGCGCGGTTTGACCCGAGAAATCATCTAGAGTATTAGCCAGGAACTTACTATACCCTGTTAAAACCAAAAGCCTGTACTGGCTGCCATCAATGCACCATGAACAAACTTCGTGACGCAGTGGCACATGCTGTTTGAGGAAATATGCCATGGTGATCTACACAAAGCTGATGCTGACATACCAATTCACATTCAGACAGCATTATATTCCCGCAATGAACCCCACACGGGCCAAGGAAAGTAGACTTGATTGCCAGATAGCGGGCCTCGGACGATACACATAGTTTCATGGCAAATCGTTGTCTCTAATCCGTGGTATGTGCACACAAATTACTCACATTCAATAGTGAGATTACATGCAAGACTGAGTAACGAACACGTTTAAACTTGTTTGCAGGCTCATAAAGGCACCAGGATTTCATGATGAGGGGGCTGCGAGCACACGCGACAACAAAATGTGATGTGTTAAGATGCCTTTACACCCAAGTTGCTTTTAGATGTACCAGTTTTAGAATATGCAGATTTGAATAAGTTTCTAGTTGCCATTCAATATTGGAACATTTATACGTAAAAACTGGGACAAAGCTGTATGAACGCATGACCACTCAACAACCATAAGCATGTGACCCTTGATACATATGTGGTAGACCGAAACGTCCGACCGTTTTGGTATGGCATGATCAACTGGTCAAACTGCGTGCTCATCTAATTGGAACCTTGACAAATGGGTTAAGGTAAGAGTCATTTGTTAAAGCCAAAAGTAAAGTTTAGTTTCTGTGGTACACAGAGAGTTACCTACCATCATTTTGCACAACAGAAGCAATCCATCGACTATACACTGTCGAAAGGGTCTAAGAATTTCTCTTCCAAACAAACTATGATCCCGTAATCGTTTCACTAACAGAACATGTACAGATTGTGTGCAAAATAATCCAGTGTCTGCCGACATGTTTGGTTTTTTGCCCCTTGTGGCATCCATGTACTGTTGCATGTGACTTTGTATTAATTTCCAATCGAGAGACCTGACGTTACTAAGAGGTATTATTGTCGCGTTCCATCAGGAAACATGTGCGAGCGGAGGTGTTACGTAATTCTTTAGAAACGAATCGATAGACTTAATGTATCCTGCCGGGGAGCATTTTTCCGTGACAAAAGTAAACAATCAATACGCAGTGAACATAAATAATTAAGTGCACCATTTTGAGCCGCGTAACTGTTAAAATAACGTTAATATA
>OZ026618.1:52082929-52169929 GCA_964020975.1 Hermodice carunculata | reverse complement strand
AGTGAGTTCAGCAGCATGGATCGGCACTGGAACCAGGGATATTTTATGGGAGCTCTGGCAAAGCAACTAAAGTGCGTGGAGACCAGCTTAAGTGACCTATGGTGCTGAGATGTGTCCTTAACGTAACAGTTCAATGAGCACATAAGATGCAACACCCTAACCAATACACTGATACACGTGGTGCATCTAGTTATTACTGTGTACAAGCACACTACCTGATGTGGTCACATTTGGTTGGAGAGTGCAGTTGAGTTCTTTGTACATTTGCCTAGAGTCAACGGCCGCCTGCTGCATGGTCACTTTTGATTGGCTGAAGGGGGAACCAAATACTTCAGGTACCACTGTTTGTCAATATACAGTAGTCCCTTCTTTTTATGACCAACGCTAGGACACACCAACATGATCACATACGCCAGGTGGTTTCTCCATTTACGGTCATACAAAATAAAAAAAAGCATGGCACTATGGACCCCATCATCATGAAGTCTACAAAGGCAGGTAGTCTGCAATTACCTTTATTTCTAGGTTTTCTAAGGAGGGACTATTTTGCATGTGCACATTATTTTTGGCCTGTAATAGATGTGATGATAGGCATGATTTAAATGTGATAAATCTGCTGACTGTCATCAAAGAAACATGGCAACCATACCGAGAGGTTATTAGTGTGTGGCTCACTTTGAACTTCGATAGGTGTTAACTACCAGCTACCATTCTGGTCAATTCAGGAATGATGATACCAGTTCTTCAAAAAAAGTAAATGTAAAAATACCCACTGTTAGCAACTGAGAGTTTACATCAGTTAAACCTGGAATGCTTGCGGGAGCAGGACTCGTCTCTTCCGGATATCGAAAGTCCGCTCTTTTGTGTCATATGGCTGTGTGTGCACATTGACATTCACATTATTCCACCAAACTTATATACAATATATATATATACACATATATATATATATATATTTATATATATATATATATATATATATATATATATATATATATATATATATATATATATATATATATATATATATATATATGTATATATAGTATGACTAGATGCCACTACTGTACCTGTGAAGTGCATGTCTCTTGTCACAAGTTAAAAGGACAAAAAATTGAAAGTCTCCCATATCATGCTTGAGCACATCACTGATATATTATGAACCACGCGTTTATTGCTTCACACTCCATTTCTGTCGTTATTAGACCACAAAGTTGCCAAAACAGTCATTGTGAATTGTCGCTTGCATGCTCATTCAAAAACAGCAGCGGATCCCCTAAGGTCTGGCATCTTTTTGTAAGATGCAATTTCAAGTGGTGGCTCTTCCAATTCCAAACTTGTCAGTCCGCCAATAGGATACAAATAGCAGTAAAGCGCTACTGTCCTACATGTAGCATGGATGAGCTTTGATTTAAGGTTGATTGCACGCTGTTGTTCCCGTAAATTCAATCGTGATGTTATGATGCTCCTACTTGCTTAGGTGAGCCTACGTGACCTTATTAGCAGGTCTGCGTTGTGTTAGTTGAACCATGGAGGTAAAAAAAGGGGGGAGGAACAGGTAAGCCGATATTTCGTCGTAATAAACATAGTCGAATAACATTGCAGTCGTAAATTGGGCTGGTCTAAAATCTAAATTGCTTCTGGGACATTTGGAAGGAATCAACATGGTCGACAAAACAAGTTATCACGTGTTTAATTCATAGAAATGCAAGCTTGCCACAGCTAATTTTGCTGAATGATAGTCCTTCGTCTGGTCTCAATTTGTAGTTGTAGGGCTTACCTGGGTTATTTGGTACATTTGTTCCAAAATGTTCAATTGTCGAATAAAGCCACATAAAAGCGACTGTTTGCGGGTATCTTTTTTTTTTTTTTTTTTTTTTTTTGCGCCAACGTGATAGCAAAAAAATGGCCTGTTTAAGTTTCTCTTTGTATTAACTATGAAGGGCGCACTTACACCCTAGATACGCATACAAGGGTAAACTGATGTGGCCCTGTTGGCTACTATATTTCATTTCGAACGGTTAATTTTCGATGAAAAGACCATTCGACTATTTGGCGACGAAATGTAATGTGACGATCTGACTTTCGACCATGTATTCGTAGTAGCGAATAGTCCACGTGATCAACTAATATCGCGGCGAGGTTGAATGTCGACTACGACGAAGTGTCGTAGACTCGGAGGAACAACTGGAGATTTTATTCAGTCACATCTAAATCGCCATCAGCGATAAAGATCAGATTATCACCAAGTTCAATGAAAAGAGTCAGGAGACTCCCTAAAGAGCCTTTACTGTGGATGAAAGTTCACTGATCATTGCTGACCACCCTTCGGGACACTCTTTTGCATCCCTCACAAGCAGAGGTGTTAGAGGGCAGATACTTGAAACCAATGAGCCTGAACCTCAAAGCAGCAGTCGTAAAATGTAACTGATGCTGAGGTTGGTCATTTGTACTAAATGGATTAAGAACCACTCAGTGTAATTATAACATTGAAATAGCGAGTCATACACATATCACATATTCTTATATTAATTGAGAACCGAATAGTTGAATGTGTGTTGGTGGTATGTGTGGTCATGATTAAAGTCATTAGGTAAGATCACTGACGGATTAAATATTCCTGAATGAATTAAGAACTATGCAGTTTAAATGTCATTGAAATATCAAGTCATAGCTGTCATGTAACCCAATTTCATTTGTGAATATTTGATTTGTGTTAATTGAACCTTTGATACTAAATTGTTGGTCATTTACATATGATCAGCATTAGAATCTGACAGATCAAGCCGAAATTCAGTCAAACATTGCCAAATACATGTTTTACTAAAAAGCATAGGTACGTGTTTGATCAGTAAAACAGTGAATGTATAAATTTTGCAGAACCTGATATTAAAGGGTCTACAAGGTGTTTATAAAGATTGTCGCAAAAAAAATACATTCCTCTGGCTCTTGGATTATCTGCTTAATGAATGATAAACAAGTTGATATGAGAATTTGAAAATTGGAGAGGAAAAACTCCAGTATAATCCGCAATAAAAATTGGCAAAAGAATAAATGAGCCTTTGAATACTAATTTAGTTGATTTTAGTTTCTTTGAAATGTGATATTTCTGCACAAGGCCTGGATGTTTCATGACTTTTTCAGTCTCTTCTTTGCTTTACATATGTCACCAATGCATGTGACCCCTCTTGTCTGGGGCCAATGGCTCCTAAAGTTTTCAATTGCAGTAGCTCCGTACGTTTCACAGACGACGTATGGCTGGAATTTCTCACAGTGTTAAAGGTGTTATGACCGTAATGGGGGTCTTGAAAGACCACTTCAATATTTACCTGGCTTGACAGACCACATTAGTCGGGTGTTTACCTCTATCTCCTGAATGTCATACCTCTAAAGAGAGACCACATTTTTAACAACCATTTTTGGGTCCAACCAATGTGTGGTCTCTCAAGACAAGGACCACTGTATATGCCATTTAAGCCTCTATCCAAATACTTAAAGAGCAATGCGACCTTTAACTTTGAGTGCCTTTTGCACAGCATTTTGGAGTGAAAAATAACACCAGCAAAAGGGTCTTATTTTCTGTACAGTGTACTGGAGCAAAAATGTTTATTGTACTGGTGTAGCAGCCCTCCCCCTCCCCCTTTGGCCACCTCTCAGATATACAGCACTCTGCAAAGCAGACATATAGTGAGAAAGACCGGGGTCGGATCTGTTGTGTGCTTTGCAGAATTTTGTACATCTAATGTTTGCATAAACAATGGTGTCATCTACTCGGGCCATACCTTTAGGAAGTAACCTGCCTGTACACAAATAAAGAAAGAAAAGAAAAAAACAAACAAACAAACCAAACCAAACCTGCTGGACTGCCTCGAAACACATATAACAATGGTTTCTATCTGGATTCGAGGAATACTAAATCCATGACAATGTGAATTCATGTACAATATCCCTTCTGCATTAAACTTTATAAACAATGGGGCGAATAAGAAGAAAAATTTGGCTATAGGAACTGTACACACCACAAACGTAAATTAAAAGAACAAATTATGTACACAAGACTTGTGCACTTGAGAATTGTATGTAATTAATGATAAAACTTTGTGTTTTGTGTGTGTTGGTGATTTGGGGGTATAAGTAGTGTTGGTAATTTGGGGATATAAGTAAAGATTGGATTCGTAAGAATTGTATACAGATGCAACAAGATATCGCGATTAAGAACATCTTTTCGACTGGCAGAAATTGGTCTGAATACAGGGTGGTCTTGATAAAGAATACAAAGTATTATCCAAAACAGAACTGTAAAATGTGGCTGTGATAAGGTTATGACTTCTGTGCCTAGAAGTCTTAACAGAATGACCTACTTTAACATACAGCAAAGCTAGTAATTATTTTTACAAAGCCTTTATTTCACTGGCTTATAATTGTTGTTCCCAATTATAAAAACTTCTGACTGTGTCAGCTGACAGTTCAATTTGCAAAAATTATAATTAAATCACTGTAAAATATTGACAAAAGGTCCATCATGGGTTCATGTGATCAATACTAGTCAGTCACCTGAATGTAAAACTTGTCATATTCAATGCAGTGTAGTTCTCTCTGCGATAAAAATGAGTAAATATCAACATGATTCGATCCTGTATTTTGTCACAGTTTTTGTTACAGATGCCCACTGTCAAGCACGGTTGAATTCCAAAAACAGTACGTTGTCACTCCCGCACCTAGTCCTCTCTGTTTAGAAAAAAATATTCCTTAAGTGAATCTTGCCTTTACCGCCCCCCCCCCCCCAATACAAACTGGGCCCCATCTTCTTGCAGCAGCTCCTTGCACAGACACAAATGATTGGACTGGAAAAAACAAATGAATAAGTGAAAATTCAAATATAGGTAAACATTTTTTCTCGACTGAAAACTTTTTGATGAATGAAATAGTGAGGAATTTTAATTGAACAACTGGTTAATCCAACCTGAAGTGTACAGTTATTCCGTTGTAACTATACGACAAACTACCCTTGTCACCAAAAAAAAGTACAGGGAAATGACATCGCAAAGTTGATCGTTATTTTCCAACGTACTACGGAAGTATTTACAAGCTACAATGACAGTCTACAATTACAAAGTTCTTAACTGTAAGCCAGACACAAGAAAACTGGGTAAATTGGATAAATACCTCTGGATACAAGGGGTAGCTTCCCACAGTTTTACACCAAAGAAACATAGAAACGACGGGAGTGAGTGAACATGGTAAAAAGACCAGAAGATTATGAACAACCAGGCAAATTTGACAGAATTTGTTCAACACACTTTGTTGGGGGTAAAGGTCCGACACCAGAACAGCCAGTGCCCACGTAATTGCTGTATAACAACTGGACCATTGCAGAAAAACAACGCACAACAAACCGATGGCAAAGCCCTGTGAGACGGCCGAGAATCGAGTGACCTACCCAGCAACGGAGAAAGGCCTTTGCCAAGAGAGCGGGGGTGTGATCGCTGCGTTGCAGCGGTAGCTCACAGTACTAGCTAATTTGGACCAAAGCTATTATGTGCACACCTGTTATTTTGATGCCCTGTAAGGTTTCACGGCTAAAGCCTCGTTTATATGTCTAACTGGGTCTGCCATCCAACACAGCCTATGAACTTGTCACAACTCACCTACAATCATCTTGCTCATATACATATGCCACCAAAGTACCTTACACAATTGTCACGGCAGAGACATAAACATCCCGTGATTTTGTCAGGGAGGGGCACTCCCATTAGTGACCATAGTTGCGATGTGCCGCTTTGAACTGAAGGTCCTTTTTCAGCAATATCTTTCTAACAAAAGTGGTGTATCATGGTGATATTATCTGAATCAGTATATTTCCTCTCTTCCGTGACCAAAATTGAAAACGTCTTCCGTATTAAGATCGATATTTTCTTTATGGACCACATATTATCCCAATTCTTGGTCATATATTCCATAACCTGTGTTCAATATTCGGCAAAAGTGTAATTTTCGTTGAAAAGTGCCTTAGGGTAGAGTGTTTGAAAGATCGTGTTCCACACCTGTACAAGTAGCTGGGAGTGACCTCCCACCCCCAAACCACACTCGCGCGTCTCAAAAATTCACTGCACTGCTATTCAAAAGCTACACAAGTGCGTCAACCGGAAAAGTGAAACTATAGGCACAAAGACAGTCACCGAACTGGAACTGTGTGCACATTGTACTGCACCTTTGCAAGCAGCAACAATGCTCCACAAGCCATCCCTCCTCTTTTTCCCCTTTTTTCTCTCTGTCGCTCTCTTATTATTTTTATTGATTTTTTTATTACTTTGACATGGTTTATGGGTACTATGGGGAGGTCTATCCATACACGATCCATGGAAGCTTCAAGGGCTACAAAACGAAGCAGGTAAATTTATTTGCGGTACCCGATTGAACAGCATTCGAAAACGTCTGAGCCAGGTGTTACATCGACTCATGTCAGGGAGCGTACGGAATTTCGCAAAAGTACTTTTACAAATTGAACGTCCGCGGCACAGAAGAAGAACGGTGTTATCAACTGTGGGGTAGTGGGATATTGAGAACAAATGTAGACCTGTAAAGAATACAGCCCAGACTGTACGTTACTTGTGCAATACTCCCGCTATTGTACTGCTGCAGAAACGTTGGCTTACTAAACATAGTCCATCTTTTTATCCTGTATTCATAATGATATCTATGCGCTAGGTGTATCTGCGGGTGATATTGAAAATAGTCTACTGCAAAGCAGACCCTATCGTGTGGTACTATTTCATGGCGTGATTGTCTCTGTGAGATTTTATATACTAAAACATATGATGACTCCCGTTTAATAGGAGCCTTGGTCGACACCTGTAAGACAAAACTACTTACACAATGTACGTATCTCCCTGTATATACTGTCGACAATCTCGTCGAGTTTACAGGATATCTGGGTAAGATTCATCCCCTTGTGGAAACTGGAGATAAAAAAAAATATGTTACTTTTGGGTGATATGAATGCAAAACTTGATTGCACGTTAGGAAGATAGTTTACAGCGTTTTGTGGTGATCATGATTATATTATGTGTGACGTAAACAAGTTGGAAGTCGACACATTTACATACATCAGTGAGGCACACGATCACTACATAGGCACCAAAAATGCTGACGACTACGTTTAAAATATCTGTGTTCTATGTGATAGTTATAACATGTCACATGACCATTATGCCACATAATCAACGAGGTCGAAGACTGAGTTGATTGTGATGGCATAATAGTCATTGTGACATGTTATGAATGACTTGTAACAAGAGTTGTAGGAACTGGCCAAGTTATTGCTTGGTGCCCGACATTTCTCCGCTGCTTTGTATACATGGTGTACTTTGCCGCTAACGTAGGTTATCACATGCACAGTCTAGTTTGTCTGCTGTCTCATGTATTTCCACTCACCGCTATGGCAGTAGGAAGAGTAAGTGTTGGAAGGCAACATGAGATTTAAATGAGTTGGGCAATAGTCCCACCTAACAGTTCCTTTTTTAGAGGAGTACGTGTCATAATGACGAGAGTGCACGCTACAAGAAACATATTGCAGGTAAAAAAGCAATATATTCTTGGAATTTAATTCACTTATTTTTTCAGGGTTCATGCCTGGCATGCACACTTAGTCAGTGTTGTAAATTGAGTCATGTACATCAGTTTACATTATGCCGACGGTGATATCATGCTAGATGTGACAGACGACTTGGAAAGTTCTAGTAATACACATCTGTACTATTCAAAGTCCTGTGGTCACCTACAAAGATCCTGCTGGAACAATACATTCGTTCGGTATGTTCAGGGGAAAGTGTCAACAACAACTGTGTATACAACACACTGGCTGTGGGTCATGCTGCACTGCACAAGACTAGTAATGCTATTGTGTGAAAAGTGTTCATTATGTGATATAATCACCACTCCCTTTTTCCGGCTCCCTATTGGTTTGTTCCTACAACCCATGTTACAAAAGATAATATAGGATTTGAGCACTTTCCACTGTCTGTCAAGTTCTCAATGTCTAATCTCCCCAAGTCTAGCGATACCAATGACGTGCTAAAACAGCACGTGAACTGGTCCGATGCTTTCCCGTATAAAATTAAATTGTATAGAGCAATGTCAGACAAATACTTGTCCTCAGTTAACTGACCAGTTGATACATTGTTACGTAAGACTGTTGACTCTCGTACCCCAGCCCATAAACATCCCCGAGATACTTTGTATAAGGATATAAGATAAGATAAGGTATCTTTATTTCAGACTAAGATCGTCCATAGTACACCAGTACAGTTATATGAATGTGAGGTACGGGAAGATGGAAAAGATAGCAGCAGGGATCTGCCAAAAGTGGTCTTCCAAGCCAGGTAGCCTCTTATTGAAGTGGCCTCTCAAGACAGGGACCACAGTATATTTTATTTTGTTCACTACTTGGGCTACTAGTCTGTGTCTGGCAGGCTACGAGTCTCCCCCCCAACTACGTGAATGATATAGCCCTACCCGGCTTCTCAATGTGGCCAGTCACTTGTGAACCTCCAAATCCGCTAAGCCTTTGGTGGTAAAAGACAGATATGGGGAAATAAAATACTGACACAGTGAGTGTATGGTCTGAGACTGCAAAGGAGGCCTTGGGAACAAGTATTAAGAGGATGTTTAAACAGGGTCCAGGTTGGAATGAACACATGAAAGAGTCTCATGACGAAGCAAGGAATGCTTTCCAGGTTTGGCGAGTAAATTGTCAAGCCAAACACGGTCCCCTATGATGATGATGATGATGATGATGATGATGATGATGATAATAAAAATAATAATAATGATGATAATAATAATAATAATAATAATAATAATAATAATAATAATGTGACTCTCTTGTCTGCCGTGGTTCTGTGTCACTGTGTGACACAGGTGGCCTAGAAAAAAAGTGGACGAAGCGGGGGAAACCATGGTAGTCCTTACCCTTGTTCGACGTATTGCACACCACCAGAGCACAAATATGCACTGCAGAAATGTAAACAAAACTAGAAAAGAAGATTTGCTTCACAGCAAATCTCTCTGGGTGCCTTCAAAATGAGAACAGCTTGAAATGATACAATTTCCCATTGTTCAACATAATGTAAATTTCATGTATTAGCCTTATTTTGATAAATTAAAATGCCCAGCTTTGGTTCTTGGCTCAATGGATGTGGCCATGTCCGAAACGTATAAAGTGAAGTTTGAATGAAACTACTATCTATTATAGTTTTGAAGCTATTCAACATTTTAATTTTGTGTTATTGCCGAATTTGCATGAATTATAAACCTAGAAGAATTTGGTTTATTGTTCATTGGATGGAGCTATGTCACAAACCCATAAATTGAAGTTGGAATGGCACCTCTATAATAGTTTTGAAGCTAATTAAAGATTTACATTTTGCATATTCACCTTACTTGCATTAATTAAAATCCTACAACTTTGGTTCATGGTTCATTGGATGCGGCTTTGCCACAAACCTATAAATTGAAGCTGGAATGGCATTTTAAATTCTTCAATGCCCTTTATTAGCATACTTTGAAATTCTACAACTATACTACCCATTAGAGTGGCAAGTGCCACAAAGGTATATATGCACATTGAAATTTTGAGTCCATCTGCAATAGTTTGAAAAATATGGCACTTTAAAAATTTTGTTGCTCTAAAATTTGCATAATTTTAAACATCATGACTATTCCAAATAAAATGAACAATTTCACTGGTTATGTCAGTCACCATGGCAAGTTTGGTGGTTTTCGGAAGAACAGTGTTTGAAATAAACTGTGGACTAACTTGGTCGGAAAGAAAGAAAGAAAGAAAGAAAGAAAGAAAGAAAGAAAGGAAGGAAGGAAGGAAGGAAGGAAGGAAGGAAGGAAGGAAAGAAAGAAAGAAAGAAAGAAAGAAAGAAGAAAGAAAGAAAGAAAGAAAGACAGACAGACAGACAGACAGACAGACAGACAGACATTGGCCTTTTATTTCTTTGTTAATTTATCTGAGATGAAAGACTACCGGTCCTATGTGACCAGTTTTGTCTGGCATTAGGGGTGGTCTTAAATTGCAGGTACCACTGTACAGTGAAACATCTCTACAGTGAGCAACGTCGCGACCAGAGAAAAGTGCCCACTCCTGAGAGGGTACTGTCTTTGTTTCTATATTACATAAACAAATTTAAACAGATGCTGTCACAAAACTACATGTACATGTACCTGTGAACTGTGACATGCACTACACTGATCAGTATTGGCTATGAAGAAGAGGTTTCATCTCACTGGTTGCAAGAAAACAAAGACATGAAAGTGTCCAGTGAGATGACACAAATCCACACACTTTTTCAAAATTCATCAAGTTGTGAAACCAGTCATTGAGGACTGTAAGCTCTGTATGTAGTCTATTTTTAACAGAGGGTACACTCTACCGGCTTGTTCTGCCTAGAAGTCCAGTCCCTCTGATCCCTTGGGACTGATAAGCCCTGCAGACTCCTAGCCTCAGGCGAAAACAGACCAGCTACCAGCTACCAGGCTGGTCAATCTCATTCATGGTGTACTTACAGCTCTGTCAAGCATTAGTGTGAACATGCAGCAGATATGTTTCTTGCATGAACAGAAAGAGATTCTCCGTATTTTATTGAGAACCTCCTTACACAGTTGTTGGCAGCCCCCCCCCCCCCCACTTCCCATTTTCCGTAAGACCCAAACCTTTCAAACCATACACCTAGCAGGAATGGCTAGAAGGCTGCCTATGAGACAGGTTCAAGTATCATGAATGCAAAATGGTTGCCTAGCACCATGGAGACTTGTAATATGCAGTACAGCAGAAGCCCTAGTCAAAATATGGATTGTTGGGAAATTCACTGAATTTAGCATGCATGAAAATTCCCCAACTTTTGTTTGCATGCTATTGGATTTGCCAGATGTCTCAAACCTATATGTGTGAGTTAGAACTTTGTGTCTATCTATAATATTTTTGAAGATATAAAGCTTTTAAAATTTTAATTGCCCATGATTTGCATAATCTTAAACATCATGACTATTCCAAGTCAGGTGCCTAGTTTCACTGGTGGGTCAGTCATAATGGCAAGTTTGGTGGTTTTCGGAATAATAGTGTCCGAGAGAAACTCCGGACGAATTTGGTTTTAAAGAAAGAAAGAAAGAAAGAAAGATGGAAGGAAGGAAGGACTGGAAGACAGAAGGAAAGAAGGAAGGAAAGAAAGAAAGAAAGAAAGAAAGAAAGAAAGAAAGAAAGAAAGAAAGAAAGAAAGAAAGAAAGAAAGAAAGAAAGAAAGAAAGAAAGAAAGAAAGAAAGAAAGAAAGAAAGAAAGAAAGAATTCTTGGAAAAACAAAATGTTGGCACCCAGACATAATGAGGCAACTCACAGTGTTGGTGAAATGGCCCAATGCCTGATGGGCAAAGATAACAACTCTTTTGGAAAAGTGTATCTTTCTTAAATAATAAACGCCTACCTTTGGCGTCCAACGCTGGGGGGCGCGTCGTGTTGCCATGACATTGCGAGTACGGGAGCTGATTATTTTCGTAGTTTGCTAAACTCTGTTCAAAAGGATAAACAAAAAACCACATGGCATGTTTAATAATGATCGTCTTACTAGCATGTTATATCATGACGATGTGCATGTAACAGCCAGCGAAATACATGAAATTATTAGGCAGCTGTCTATGATAAATCTACAGGAGCCGATGGACTTGTAGTTGAAAACCTGAAGCATGCTGGTGAATGTTAACATATTTTATTATCTATGTTATTTAGTTGGTTTAAACATATTATATTTCAAAAAGCGATTGGAAAAACAGGCAGAGCCTTTATCAATTCGCCTGGCACCCCTGCCCCCCCTCCCAAAAATAATAATAAATAAATAAATAAATGAATAAATAAATAAATAAACTGAATAAATAAATAAATAAATAAATAAATAAATAAATAAATAAATAAATAAATAAATAAATAAATAAATAAATAAATAAATAAATAAATAAATACACATGAAAATGAAAGACATAATATGAACACAGGGTAACATAACAAAACATACAGAAGACAAGACACCACCGGACGCCACTGATGGTAACAAGTGTCCGACCTTGCACATTACCAAATGAATGATGGCCCACAAGTGGCCACGGGTAAAATAATCTGTGAAACCAGTGCGGGCTTTATGTAAATCTACCAGTGCTGACAATGTAATTATGTACTGCCTCAAAAATAGCTAGATTGTTTGACTTGGAACATAGAGCATCCATTTAGTGCAGTATTTTACGCAAACGACACATTGGGAATAGACAAAATGGATAGCTGCAGAGTATTCCGTTCATTGATGTAAGGAGGACAAACAAAGTTATAATGGTTAATGAAAAGTGTCCTCGAGTGACGTGACATGATATTTTAGTTCCTTGTTGGTTCATAGTCATATTTCCGAGAACCTTTCGAAAGTGATACTTGTTCCACTCTTCAAAAACAGAGCTTGAAATGTAACTGACCGGGAAAACTATAGACCCATTGCTCTGACTACAGTCGTTTCTAAAGTAACTGAAAATATTATGCTAAGTAGATGCGAACAATACCTGCATAACATCATGTAACCAAGTCGGGTTTAAGAAAGTACAAGTCACTGATATGTGAATATATGTGCTAAAAGAAGCAATCCATTATTATAAACCACGTAAGACCCCAGTGTTTGCACGTTTACTTGACGCCAGAAAAGCGTTTGATGGTGTTAATCACTGGACCTTGTTGAAAAGGTTGCTTGAGCGTGGTGTTCCCACATATATTGTCAGACTCCTGATGACATGTTTTCTGACTCAGTCTTTCTGTGAAAGTTGGGGTGCCACCAGTTCATGTGATTCAAATGTGTCTAATGTTGTGAGCCAGGGTGGGATCATCTCCTCGCGCTTGTTCAATGAATATATAAAGATGAATTGCATTACGCACTGGCCAGAAGTGGAGTTGGTTGCAATATTGGTGGCACTTTTGTCAACAATCTTAGCTAAGTACATGACATAGTTATCCCGAGTCCATCGGTGAAGGAATTGAGAGTGCTTTTGACAAAATGTGAATCTCTTGCTGCCTCTCATGACATCACTTCCAATGCTTAGAATACTGACAGCATGATTTTCTACTCTGGCATCCCCATGAATATTCAGCCCACTGTAAAGTTGTGTGGCGATAATTTGAAGGTTGTTGGTCGCTTTAAATATTTAGGACATGTACTTCTCTCCTAGCTTTTTTTTTTTTGGGGGGGGGGGCATGGATGACCAGAATATTGAACGTTAGTATCGATCTTTATGTTGAAGACCAATCAATTTGAAATTTAAATTTTATGCATGTTCTCATGACTTCAAATCACACAGCACATTTCTGTATACAAACAGCTATGGGTCCAGCACACTACCAAGTCTCTGAGTAAGTTTGCTTTAAACATATTTTATTCGTAAAAACAATTGGCCAACAGGAACAATGCCTTTATGAAGGCCTCTTGACCATGAATTGACAATACAACAAAAACTTGATAACATCTAGATAACAAATAGAGAACGCACAGGACCTAACAAATAAGATGGGAAAGAGGGAGAGACTGAGGAGATAGGTAGGCGTTATTCCTGTAATTATATGGATATATAATTGGAGATAACAATAAGTAGAATATATATGACTTATCTCTGTAAACTGTTTGCTTTGTGTCCAATAATGTGACTTATTATGATGGCACAGCGTCATCCCGGTGCTAGGAGAATTAAAAATATT
Organism: Hermodice carunculata; assembly: GCA_964020975.1. Lineage (NCBI taxonomy): Eukaryota > Metazoa > Annelida > Polychaeta > Eunicida > Amphinomidae > Hermodice > Hermodice carunculata. The sequence continues at coordinate 52,156,151 of OZ026618.1, read as the reverse complement.
GAATCTTCCAGTGGTTCTGATACATTTGTGAACTGCTTGAAACATATCCCGATTTCCAGAATTATTTTTTTGTTGACAATCCAAAAAGTACAGTTTTTAACTTGAAGTGTGCAAGGTGAATTGTCTTAGTTTGGAATTCGTCTCTCGCCATAACGTAGTTGTTGCATTGGGAAAAAAAAAAAGAAACTGTCCTCAGTCGAGGTACCACAGGAACAAGGTGGTGATTCAATTAGATTCAACCTGTGCAAATCTTTGCTCAGCTGGATACAGCCCATTCTCAGCCTAGCGTGAATAATACCTATCATTCTATCGCCAAACTAAGACATTTCATTACATTTCATTGAGTAACTGTCCCGTCCGTACAACAACGCCTTTCGTTGCCTTATGGGATTGTCTAAGCGTTGGTCTGCAAGCGGCATGCAAAATTGTCTTAAACTGGGTAGAGTTTTTTGAGGAGTTAAGAAGGAAGCACGTGTATGGTTTTAAATACAGACTCTTTAAAAGTGACAATCTTTTAATTGAAAAAGTGCCTTTGGCGATTCATAAGGGATGTTGTACTCCCAATGGCAGGGTCTTTCATGAGAAAAGGAAAGCTTGAAAATGCCCAGTGCACGTGTCCCCCTGTTATTTGGAAATGCTGGCTGTATAGCCAGGGCCGAGGACGCGCTGTATCGCCAGTAATATTCAGTCGCCGTTTCCTGTTTGAGCGTGTGTGGAAATCTACTAGCCATCTGGGTGCTCCAATGCGAGACGAGAGCTCCTGATGGGCTTTGTTTACATAAAAGCTTTAAAGCCAGTTTCACGAATATAGTCTAACAGATTAGCCTTTTCACTATTTGTTAGGGTGGTCACTTGGCTGTGGGAAATTTTCATTTACTCCCCTCAACGTCAAATTACTTCGGTATGTGAAGAATGTGGGTCGTTGTCAGACGTGACGTGTGCATGTAAAAAATGATCGATTTTGGGTACATTTGAAACGTTAAAGTATGAAAAACACACGTAGTCAGTTATATTCGGGGGTTGGCATTATGGATTTGGTCATATATGGATAGCAAAGAGTGTTTGGGGGACAGAATATTGGTCCAAGTTTCAGGGGGCGTGGCTTCATATTTTCGGGAGATTTTTAAATATGGTGTAACAATTAATGTGCTCAGATGTCTTACGGGACCCTGCGACTCACCGACGCTGGCGCCAGCTTTTATATTAAATGTGCTGGCCTGTGATAGCATTTATAACTCCATTTCACATATGTTTTGTCATATATATTTTAACTTAACTTATTACACATGTGTATATTATATAGTCATATTTATGTGTATTACGTAATGTCTTATATGAACTTTAGTCTAAAATATAACCTCTCTCTGAGAAGTCTAATAAAAAGTGGTCCACCTTTGGGATTGTAGGCGGACGCCTTAGCTATGAGGCCATACTACAGTGACCATGCTTTCCTTCCATCTTCCTGCGAGACCCATTTCTGATAAGTTTTCATTAGGTGAGCTGTTGCCCACTTCCTGGGGTTGATAAGGAACTGTTTAAACGATCCTACCACAATGCAAATGATTGATAGGCATTCGCCATCTGGTGGAAAGCAGGGTGAGGTTCCCCTTTAAGATTGCACAACTCGCAATCCCCGTACACAAATATTACTACTATAGCTCCTGTGGCATGTTTATTTATTTATTTATTCGTATATTTGTTTTTCTTTCTTTCTTTCTTTATTTCTTTCTTTCTTTCTTTTTTCTTTCTTTCTTTCTTTCTTTATTTATTTATTATTTTCTTCTTGCTTCATCAAATATTCTCTAGCTCAGATTTAGACGAGGTCAAATCCCTGTCTCAATGGGACTCTCCCATTCCCGCCTAGTACCTGGTAAAACCGTACTCCAGTCAAACGGTACCCCTCCGCCGCTGCCAGACATTTCGTAGTAATCAACATTGTCGAATAACATGGTAGTCGTTAATTGGGTTTGTCGAAAAACTAGATCGCTACTGAGACATTTGGTAGAAATCAACATGGTCGACAAAACAAATCACCGCGTGTTTAATTCATAGAAATGCAAGTTTGAGACTAGGTTTGCTGAACGGTAGTCTCGCGGTTGCCTCAATTTGTAGTTATGGAGCGTGCCTGGGTTATTTGACACATTTGCTACAAGCTGTTAAGTGAGAGTTATAACATGAAAGGAGACGATTATGGCTTATAACTGTCGAGTGGCGAAGCCACGAGACAGTTGTAATAGCTTTAATCGTCTCCTTTCATGTTATAACACATTTGTCATTGGCTGGTAGGAATGGTCATTTGTGTTTAGGTCGGATCAGTGATTTCATGATTGAAAGCGTATTATCTGTCAGTTACGTAATAGCTTTAATCGTCTCCTTTCATGTTATAACACATTTGTCATTGGCTGGTAGGAATGGTCATTTGTGTTTAGGTCGGATCAGCTGATGGTATAATGCGTGCTGGTACTTGAATGGAAAGTTTTTATCATGGAAATTCAGGTAAATCATTTCAAATTTTATTGTTATACATTGAAAGGGTTAATTCGGAAAGATTGAGTTATAGGTTTTACTTAATTCACTCTTTTTGCGGGCCCTTTTTGCAATTATTGAGGGTGAACGTCAGCCCAAAAAAGATGCATTATCAAGTTTCATAATACATTCTATGGGATATAATCAACAAATTTTGAGCCTTATGATTGGCTAATTCCTACCAGCCATATGACAAAGTGACGAATCAAGCCATAAAATTTCAGATGTGGGCCGCTTGGGCGCCAGAGTCTTTTTTTTTTTTTACAGGAAATCTGAAAGAGACAAAGAAAAGGTAAAAACCAAAATAGTACTTTCCCTCGGTCCCATTCCACATGTTCAAGGCTCAGGAATTTCCCTTGTCATGTTCCCGCACTGACCCCTTGCCAAGTGCGCGCAATGCAAACTCTCTTCCGTCACCACAAGCACCCACCCAACCCCCTTCCCCCTTTGTCTTATGCACATAAGAAGGTATGAATATAGCCTTGCCGATGCGGCCGGCACACGCTGATTTGCAGTGGACCAAAAATGTATCGTGTATGCTAAGTTTTACACATGTGAGTTCAAAAGATTCTGACGCATAGATATTATTTGAGTTAAACCCTGCACACATTGTTATTTATTTACCAGTGGGCACACGCCACTAATATGAAAAATTGCCCTTAGTTTATACAAATAATAATAATAATGATAATGACAATAATAATGATAATGATAATGATAATAATAATAATAATAGTAATAATAATAACAATAATAATAATAATAATAATAATAATAATAATAATAATAATAATAATAATAATAATAATGATGATAATAATAATAATAATAATAATAATAATAATAATAATAATAATAATAATAATAATAGTAGTAGTGGTATGTAACTATGTATAAAGTACAAGCTCACGTCAGGTCGAGACCTGCTTGCCCGAGCAGAGCATCACTTCCCGGGAGACAATCCAGTATCGCACGTTGCAATGAGCAACCTGGGCAGACAGAAAACGAATACAAATTAGAAACCAAACACAAGCAAGCTTATTAAAATATTAAAAAGTAAGTTAGCCCAGACTCAGCTTATGTGATATGAGGCAGCAGAACCCGACAGCCTACCCACCCCACGCAGTCGGGGTTTGCCATCGCCTGCCAGAAAACGAATGCAAACTAGAACTATACATACCTTCAACGCAAAGCGTTGACTGAAGGGACCGCCATTTGCTCAAATTGGGTCATGGTAACACCAAAATCTAATCAGTTCATCTTGCCAAATTAGATAAGCATATTGCCAATTTTGAGCAAAATACATGGAGGCAGTCTGTAGATATCGCAGCAACGAGAATATGCACATCCGGACGGACAGACGGACAACAAGAAAGCAGAAAGGGTCCTCCAATGGGGCCGACCCTTAAAAATTTGATTTACTTGTCAGCAAATCAGTCTGTGTGCCTAGAAAACTTGTAAAGATTGCCTATTCAGCATTTCTTTAACTCCTGCAACAATATGTTTCCACGCAGCTATGTAAAAAAACCCCCATATAAATTGAAGTTAGAAAGGCACCTCAATCTATCATAGTTTATAAGCTATTCAAATATTTAAATTTTTTGTGTATCTGCCTAATTTGTATAAATCAAACTGCCACAACTTTGATTTGTGATTCAAAGGATGCAACTATCCTACAAATCTATCAACTGAAGATTGAATGACACCTCAGTCTATAATAGTTTTGAAGTTGGTCAAGATTTCCATTCTCTGCATTCACCTAACTTGCACAAATTAGAATGCTACAACTTTGGTTAATGTTTTATTGGATGCGGCTATGTCACAAAACTACAAATTGAAGTTGGGCCGATACTTCTATTTATAATAGTTTTGAAGATAATCAAGGGTTAAATGTTTCAAGTGCTGCTAATTTGCATAATTTTAAATGCTGCAGTTTTTAATCACTGTCCATAGATTGACAGGTGTCACAAAACTGTATGTACTACTTTAAATCTTCTGTCTATCTGTAATAGGTTGGAAGATACAGAGCTTTTAAAATTTTACTTGCCCCTAATTTGCAATAATTACACGATATTAAATTATGATGCTAAACCCATTTATGAAATATGAGGCTAAACACATTTATACTATGAACTTAGCATTACCACATCAACACCAGATTCCCATGCTTTGGAAACCTGGGGCATAAATGACTGCAACAAGTGAAACGTGCATACATTGACATGCGTGTATTTGAATTTCACTGTTTACAGGACCATAAAAACATTTACGTGAGAATCTCTGCTAATATCAACTATTAGCTCACCTAATTCACTGTCATGCATGACATTCAACTTCGCATTGCTCTTACACAAACCTAGCTCTGTATTTAACTATTGGGTGTCACCAGCCTGAATGTGTCAGCAAACTAAAGGTATAAGTTTGCACAGGCACCTTCTGATTTCACACAGCTCCTAACAAAAATATATACCATGGTACACGTACATTTTGACTATTGTGGTTCAGCAAGCGACTAAAGGTGTGGACAAATTTAAATTGCAAGTTTGCACAGGCTGAATATGGATGAAACAAGATGAATCTTTGTTAGAAGTGGGGATTGTTTACAAAGGTTGTGAAACAATGTTATAGATATTTAACTGATGAGCAAATGTCACCGCTGGGTCCAGAAATACAAACAGCTATGCCTATCGGAGCTCTGCCTGGATGCCGCAATGCACCAACTGCCCTGACCAAAATTTTTCCATATTACAGTTGGTCATTACAGGGAGTTTGGATCTGTGTTTGAGGGCTTTCTGGTAGTTGACCTGAATTTCCCTTTACAGAGATTTGCTAAACTTCGGTTTATATTTCTTTGCATGCTGCTATGTCACTAACGTATCAATTGTACTTGAAATTGTACCTCTGAGTCAGCGCTAGCTTATTGTGATGGGGAGTCCCACCAAGGAGGCTTCAGACTTACTAAATATAGCCTCCTTGGTACACAATACAGACAATGTTACCCTAGCAGCATAGCCAGTCTCTCTAGGGATAGAAGGGTAGGCCCACTGTATTGGGCACCACTGCCTGTGTTCTAACAGGTATGGAGGCCAGGCCCTCACACTTCAATTATCTCTGGTTGCATAACAGCCTGTTTTTGAAAACAGTTACCAGCGTGTGAGCAAAGTGGGGGGGGGGGGGCAAGAAATATCTCTGATGCACATGAATTCTGAGGAAATTCAGTGAATTTAACATAAATCAAACTTCTAAACTTTGATTGTATGCTACAGTGTTTTGCTTTAGCGATAGACGCACATATTAAGCTTAGAATGGCAACTCTACCTAGAAAACTTTTGAAGATATGCAAGATTTAAAATTTGCATGAGTATACCTCAAATGTGCATACTTTTTAACAAGATGACTGTTCCAAACATTGTGGAAAACTTCACTATTAGGTCACTGACCATGCCAAGTTTGGTACTTTTCGGAACAATAGTGTTTCAGAAAAACTGACAAGGAAATGGATGGATGGATGGATGGGTCGGTCGGTTGTTTTTTTTTTTTTTGTTTTTTTTTTTGTTTGTTTTTTTTGTTTTTTTTTTTGTTTTTTGGTTTTTGTTTTTTTGTTTTTTGTTTGTTTTTTGATGGTTTTGTGTGTGTGTGTGTGTGTGTGTGTGTGTGTGTGTGTGTGTGTGTGTGTGTGTGTGTTTTAAACAGGTGCATCCAGGCCTGGATAGGCCATATCAACCGATGTTAAACCAAAAATACTACGACGACAGGCTTTGATCCTGCTATCTATGCTAGTTACAACGACCAGACATATATTTTGTATGTTCGAATCACGGCAGCTCCCTGGGCACAAGATGACTCCAGGCGTGACAACAAAGGGATCAACCAATGAGACTTCAGTATTCAACAAAACGCCGGCGTGAATGTAGAGGCAGTTTTATTAAAGGAGTGTTCTGCCCCTGCACAGCAACAAAACTAATTTTCACGCAAGTGCAAAGTGCATTTCATTTAAATCCACATAATGTTTAATACAGTGGCAGAAGAAAACACAGGTTTGCTTTTGTTAAAAGTTCTAATAAGCATAATTTTTGTCCACTTTAACCGTGTGCCGGCCACATAATTGTCAAAGCTTTTCATACTTTCTTATGAATATACATGTAAGACAAAGCCTCCACATTCCTTCGTGCAGCGAGTGGTGAAGGCGGCGAGGGAAGAGGGTTTGCATCGCGCGCACTTGGCAATGCATCTGTTCCATGCGGCAGTGGCACTGACGAACAGTCTGCAGACAAATATAGAAGCGATTGTTTGCGTTGTCTTTTGTTCAGTTTATCACCGCTGTTCATGGCCGAAGTTGGTCCTGTTTTGGATATTTTTTTAAGCCAGCGTGGTGGCAATTTTTGCTCCAAAATTGGCCCGTGAAGGGCAGATTTACTTTTAACTTCCTAAGTTACACCCTAGCAAAAATGTACAATGGTAAATTAATGTGGCGCTGTTGGCGACTACATTTCATTTCGCCCGTTAGGGGCCACCCATAATTGTCAACATTTCTATCTATATCAAAAGTGGCCATAAATGTTTAACCCCCCCTCCCCCGTTTATGGCCATCAACAACATATTTCCGGACTTATTGCAAATACAGACACTCAACCTCATATAAGATGACCGATATGTTTGGACAAAGAGTGCATACAGTTTTCCTTGTCTAAGCTTAATACAGTAAATCCATTTTTGTATAAATATTTAGCAGCAATTAAAATAATTCGGTCTCACTGAGCGCAGTGGTTGCAGCTGAACATATCTGTTCCAGCTGACTGAATGGGAATTACATCAAGGGGTTGATGGGAAGAAAGGGTTAAAATGCAAAGTGACACCTGGTGGCAGGTTGAAATTTTACATTGGAAGTGAAAATGTTGGATGTAGAAAATCAACATTTTTTTTAGGGTTGAAAGTTGTGGTCATCTGGCTCTGATCTTGACTTGACCTATTGCGAGCATGCATTCATAGTAGCGCTGGTCCATCTGATCAACTGATATTACAGCGAAGTTGAATGTCGACTGTATTGATTGGCGAAGTGTTGTATATTCCAGAGGGCGTGGTCGACCAATGAGTGTTTAGCACACTAATCAGATACATACAGATACAGATACAGATACAGGCCGGGTTATAAGATGTGATTGTTTTGAGGGTTGCCAGGATAACTTTATGAATAATTTATTATGGAGGAACGCAGTGGTTGAAATGGTAAATGATGAATATTGAGGCTAGTCGTAATGATCAAGTAGTTACTGACCGTAATTATGCACGGTTGACTGAACGCATAGGAACCGAAATGGATAATTTTCTTGAATATAGGATGCTACACGATGTACAAAGAAAAGGATACGTTACTACAAACATTATTGGGATGGTGAGTTAACTGCGCCATGGGGAGATATGTATAGCAAAGAAAAGAACTTTCGTTGATTTCGTGGTCCACGTAATGTAGGAGAAATAGCATGAGTGATCCATGGTATAAAGACGAGGGAGGGGTACCATTTTATCGAGTACGCGGTTTGCCTGGAAAACTACAAGGTAACACATATGAAGCTTGCTTTAACGGCCTCGATCGTGATCATGGGGATGTGATAAATCTCATTCACACTGATCTAAGGGTTTGATTGTCCGATTAAAAGACACACATATTAGCCATTTACATACACATCGAGACAGTCGGCGGGGGGGGGGGGGGGGTACGGTTTGACGGGAGTACGGTTTGACTAGGGTACGCAATGACTGGGGTAGGGGTTGAGGGGATGCCATTTCACTGGGGTACCCCTTGACGGGGATACGGCTTGACCAAGAATCTTCCCAACCTTCACCCTCCCGCATCTCCCTCCTATTTTGTTTTTTTATTTATGTATTATTATTATTTTTTAAATACAGCCTACGTAACACACGGCGGAACTGGACACAAAGGGGTATAATAAGGGATAAAGCGTTTTCCGAAAATGTGCGTATCCCAGTGAAAACTGGCAGACCCAATCGTAACAGCATTTCATTTACCACAACAGCGGTAATCAGACTCCATATTGTGACTATACCTCTTCGCAGTTTCCAGCCGCCATGTTGAATACTATAATATGTCAGGTCACCGGGGGTCAAACTCAAAGAGGTGTAAACTCTGGAAGCGTTCGTGTGTAAAATTCGCACCGCATTTCCCCCGTATTTGTATGCCTATCGATAGTGTACGATTCTTTCGTTTTGTAGAGGTTTTTATTGAAACCCCAGAACCTTTTGTGTATGTTCAGTGGGATATTGGGGTATGCTGAGTGATAAATACATTACCCAGTGGCTTGTTGAAACCAAGGGTACCTTACTGAACAGACGCTGAGCCAATACATACAATTGCGAACAAATTATTCGTGTAAATTTATTCATTATCCTAATGAGCTGAAAGTAAAAACGATAAAAAATTAACATGTAACTTGAATTCTGATAGCATTCATAAGAAAAATCATGATGAGTACAAAAAGCCTCCTTGGTGAAAAGTTATTTCCAAAGGTGTCTGAGGACGATCAGACAGAACATCCAATTAGCCACTGGCAGATGCAGCAAATGGACAGCTGCCAGATGCAGCAAACTTACTGTTCAGGTATTAGAAATGAAACAAATAAGTCATAACTGCCAGATGCACTTCCTGTCAACAACATCCCGTCTGGATCAAGTTCACTTGTTTTTTGTTTTTGTTTTTTGTGTGTGTATTTTTGTGTGTGTGTGTGTGTGTGTGTGTGTGTGTGTGTGTTTTGTTTTTGTTTTGTTTTTTTTTTTTTTGTTTGTTTGTTTTTGTTTTGTTTTTTTTTTTTTTGTTTGTTTGTTTTTTTTTGTTTTGTTTTTTTGCACTTTGAATAATATTTGACACTTCTTTCAGTTTATTTTCATTGCCTCTCTTGTGTTCACTGCATCAGAACAGTGGGCAGTTTGTTGCTTGATCACTTCTGTGTCCACACCGGCTTGGAACAATCTGGTCACAGTACTGACCCGTAGACTGTGATTTGTGAAATAGCCACTAATGCCTGCCTCATTCATGATGGACTTCACCATGTTTGACAGAGTGTTGTGACCAATGGGGCATCTGCTGTACCATTTATCCTCTGCAGGCTGTCATGGGTTTTAGGTACAAAACTGCCTTCCAGACACTCATATGGACATTTGCTCATGTGGAGCTTCAAAAGTCGCACTGGGCATTTGCTTGGCTCCTCCTCGTTTGCACATGCATTTGTTGTGTGACTCGATACTTTTCGATGCAGCAAGCCACCCTGATTAGTTGCAGAAACAGATTGTGTGTAACGAACAATTTCTTTATCATCAAATCCAACATGAAACAAGAAGTTCCCTGTTGACAGGGAGCGACGCTCCTGGCCCCTGCACAATCCAAAATTGCGTCCAATAACAAAAAACAAACAAACATAAAAAAAAAAAAAAAAAAAAAACAAACAAACAAACCAGTGCTCTCAGTAGGCTGTTTCGATTCCCATCTCCCAAGATGTTCCGATGCCACAGCAGATCCTTATGAGCTACTGTAATTGGCTCAGCCTTTAAGGAACTGTTCCAACTGTTTGCTGAGTGGATACTTTCATTTGTATGTCCAGTGCTTTGTAGATTTTTGGAAACATTTCTTTGTCAATCAAGCGCACGTTGTTGCCTTTATTTGCAAATGTTTTTGAAGTGCAATTATCAATTTGTACAGAGTTTTGCCTGGATATCTTTGGCTATTTTGTTTTCTTACTTGGAAAATAAAATTTGACAATACAGTGTCCATTTGCACAGACGTCATATGGCCCAATGGTATGTTGGCAGTCAGAATGATTTCATAATGTGACTGCGATAAGTCTTCTTGTAAGCTTTGTGAGCGCTTCCATGTAGCCCTGCTTTGAAATGCATTAAATGCCCAGGAAGCCTCCTTCGCTTGTGTTTTCACCGAAATAGATTCCTTGATCATTTGATCTAACTTTACAGCTTCTTCTTCCTCGAATCATGACAGGTTGTGATTTGCTGCAAATAAACAATAGACACTTGAATGGAGAGAGAAAAGAATGAATAAAACAGACAGATGAATGAATGACTAATAAAAGAAACTGGTAATGGAAAAACAGGAAGAAAAGATCAAGCGAGAAAGAGAAAGGTACAAAGAGACAGAGGGGCTCAGGTAGGGAGGATGGAAGCAAGGAAAGATTAAAGAAACCGAGGGAAAAGGACTCAAGGTTAAAGAGAAGAAAGAAAGAAAGAAAGAGAGAAAGAAAGAAAGAAAGAAAGAAAGAAAGAAAGAGAGAGAGAGAGAAAGAAAGAAAGAAAGAAAGAAAGAAAGAAAGAAAGAAAGAAAGAAAGAAAGAAAGAAAGAAAGAAAGAAATATTGATTTACCAGCAAGTAAAACAACTGACAAAATTGTCGTTGCAATTTGCGAGGCTTTGTGCGGTCAAAAAGGGTTACACTAAACAACCATTAAAAATGCATCATGATTATTTTTTTTTTACACAAAACAATATTCTTGTAACGTGACAAAACAGAATATTTAGGCTAGGTGGCAACTACTCAACAAGAGTTTACGAGAGTCATGCCGCAGCTGCTAACATTGTGATATAACATAAAGGTAATGAAATCTACAAATACCCTCTATCAAAACTGGCATAATTGCAATATTTTTGAAATAGTTGTTTAGCGTTTTGCGATACACGCTGAAATTCACGTATTTAACTATAGCATAATACGCAAGACTCGCTTATTGACTACATTGACGGGCTCATGGCATTCACATGCTGCTGCAGAAATGTCCGCATTTTCTGTATCGATCATTCATCAGTGAATATTACTTTCAGAATTATTCGATCCCAATAAAAAGTGACCTTGGGTATTTCCATTGGCAAGCTAAAAACTGAATTACCAGCTGTTCACACACATTGTTAGAAAGCTGCGCTGTGAAAAGCTGTTGACCTATAACACTTACTTAATCCCATTTACTACGCCAGGTGCTTGAGGCGCGGCAAAGCTATCAAGTCCTGCTATTCAAGAGATGCATATAAGTTAACTGAACCCGTGGGGGTGTCGACAGAGAAGGCTTTGAAGTGGAGATTCGCACTATAAAAGACCTTGAAAAGTACCGAAGGAGAGTGAAAACAATGTGTCTGCTGAGCCCCCAACCACTACCTGATTGTTAAGGACCATTTTATGCTGTGTGTTTCGCGCTCCTGATCGCTCTGTACCATTCAATGCCATGTATTTCGCACTCCTTGTGTGGAAATTAGCAAATGTCTAACATCGCCATGTCAATGAGTCTTTCTTCCCTCTAATGTATTGGTATAGGCCTATATTATGTGATCTGTTCCTGTCTGGACATGGAAACGGTCAAACAGAACACTGCTTACAAACATTGTATATTCACTTGTACTCTACTTGCTCCACAAGAATGAATGTATGCCAAAATGTTCATCTTTGGACTTATCATCTGTCAAGCGGCAAGTTAGTTTATACAAGTTTCACATTCACATGGCACCATGCTCGATACATCTCGGTCTCGTTGAAACTTTTTTACATACACACACGACGTTTCCCTTTCAACCAGTTTGTTGCACCGTCGACTCTTTGTGCATACGGGAGAGTTTTTTTCACTCCGGAGAATATATGGACACACAAATGTGAGTTATTAATTTGGCTGATCACGACAACATTCATGTTTTCTCACACACAGGACTTGTGATATATTTGCACTCCTTTGTTATATGTACGATAGCCCTGATTGAAAAGTATTCACTTTACTTCGGTGTGCCCTGATTGAAAAGTATTCACTTTACTTCGGTGTACTTGATATGTTCCAGAATTTTGGCTACTCGCAACTTTTCCTATAATATTGCGTTCAGCTCAGTCTTGTTTTATAACTTGTTTACTATGTCTTAACTTGAATGTTTTGTATGTCGCTTGCAGTACAATACTATGGTTTGGTTTAAACATATTTTATTCACAAGAATTTACAATATAAATCCAATAAATCAGTAAGCAATTGGGAAAAAAGGGCGGAGCCCTATACTGATCCCTCTTGCGGAAAGGGGACGAGCACACAGGAAAAAACAAGACACATACGACCAAAAAGAAGGTGACAGTATCACATGACCAGACAGAAAGTGGGGCTGAATGATTCATCACACATACTTAAAATATGATTCCTCTTAGGCTTCATGTATATATGGAGATTTAAAGGAGATTCATCCATATGGGGAAAATGTACCTGTATACACTGGAAATGGGCAGGCATTTTCGCCTATACCAGATGGGCGAAACGACCTCTAACTGAAATACAATTTTGAACAGCTGAAAAAATCTCAATATTTTCAGCTGGTTTCAATACTGAACATGGATTACAAACACGTGGCATCCCTTATTTAGAATTCTGCCTTTTTTCAACAAAATTACCTTTGTCAAGATTAGTCGTATCCATAGTGAAATAATTTTAAACTACTTGTACCTTAATGGGCATCAGTATCGAGCAATACAGAGCATCCATTGGCTAACATTTAGGTAGATGTAATAGCCACACTATTTCCACATACTTTGCAAACGTATCTGTTGAAACCGAAATGATAATGTCATTCAGTTTCTTCGCCATATCACCTGTGACTTTGCTACTAAATGGATTCCTTTGTGTCCTTCATATCATTTTGATCTTGTGTAAATTTATTATGCCTGCAACTGATATACTTCCTAAGCCCGGGCCCTTCTCACACCCCATTGGATAATGACTTAAAAATCTGTCACGCAAACGTCCGAAGTATCAAGAATACTGGAAAATTAGAAGAAATTCAACTGTTGGCTCAGTCTGAAAATGTCAAAGTTATTACCATCTCTGAAATTTGGCTAGATACTGACTATCCTGATCAGCTTTTGCTTACTGAGAACTTTCAACCGCCCTTCAGACGCGATCGTCAACAAGTGGAGGAGGTGGAGTTTTAACTTATTTACATTCATCCCTACCGTGCACCAGGCGCGATGACTTAGAAAGTCAAAACAGCGAATACGTCTGGATAGAAATTTCTACACTTCTTGGGGCTCTAGTTGTTGGGAATTACTATCGTCCACCCGGTCAATTAGCAGAAATACGTGACACTTTCCTTGACTCTATATCTAATTCTACCATCAGCGCATTCGAAAGCAATCCATATACTTTTATTTTAGCTGGCGATTTCAATGATACCTGTACTGATTGGGACTCAGATCACCCTGACAGTGAACTGAGCACCTGACTGGTTAATCTTGAATCTAGGCACAACCTTTTCCAATTCATTGATGAACCTACTAGGATAAGTGAATATGCAAGTGGCTTGTTGGATTTGATCATCACAGACTCTGTAGGACTTATCCTGGGTAGTGCTGTGTTGACCCCCGTTTCAAACTCTGATCATTCTGTGATATTTTGTTCCCTTTCCCTCTCTCACTTTAAAGATAAAACTTTTAAGAGACCTATAGGGGACTTTAGCAGAGCAAGTTTTCAAGATCTTAACACTGCTTTTTCTTCCGCTCCATGGGATACAACCCACAAAGTTTATGATTCTCTCGACTGTACCATCTCGTATTGGTCTGACCTATTTCTGTCCACTGCTAAAGATTTTACTCCCTACAGAGAAGTTACAATTCGCCCTCATGACAAACCCTGGATAACCACAAAAATAAAGAAATATATTCGGCATCGAAATCGAACTTGGAAACGAATTAAGCGATACTCTACCCCCCCCCCCACACACACACACACAGCTTCGATATTCATACGAAGAACGAAAAGTTTTACCGTTTCTATAAGAAGTCACGCAACATGAATGTAAACAAAATCCGTCAGCCGATGCGTTCATATTTTTTATAAAATAAAACCTAAAACTTAACAAGAAATACATCAATTCCAAGCAATGGTGGACGCTGTCCAAATCTGTCTTTGGTAGCAAACTCTATCAAGACATACACCCATCATCTACAATAATAATGTTATATCCTCCCGGACGGAAAAATGTGAATTGTTCAACATTTACTTTGCAAGCCAATGCAAAACTCTACCTGACACTGATTCCCCTCCCATGCCTCGATTTTCCTGTAGAACTGATGCACGCCTGCATGATATCAGTTTTAGTGAGGATGATGTGAAAAGGTGTTATCGTCTGTCCGACTATCCTCTGCTTCCGGTCACGACAACATTGGAAATATCTAGCTGAGACTCCCAGTAAATCATTGACAAAACTTTTCAGACTGTCGCTCACCCTTTCATATTTCCTTAATTCTGGAAAAAAAATCCAATGTATGTCCGGTATTCAAAAGTCAAATAGACAAATTATTAGTAATTATCGTCCTATTTCCTTACTCTGCAACGTTTTCAAAGTGTGTGAAAAACTGGTATTTGTTGCTTTGTATAAATGCCTGACACGGAACAATCTCCTTACCTCCCTTAAAAGCTAATGACAGCACCATTAACCAACTTGATTATATTCTTCACCATATATACAATGCCTGGAATCTTCTTGGACGTATCCAAGGCATTTGATAATGTCTGGCCCCCTGGCCCCCTTTTTAAACTCAGACAACTAGGCATCTCGGACAATCTTGTATCGTGGATGGAAAGCTATCTATCCAACCGCTTTCAGCGTGTGGTGATATATGGACAGACGTCTACTTGTTTTTCTGTTGAAGCCGGAGTACCCCAGGGATCCATTTTTGGCCCACTGTTATTGCTAGTTTTTGTGAACGACCTTGTAGATAGCCTAACCTGTGACGTCAGACTCTTCGCCGATGACACCTGTCTACTTGAACTCATTAACACCCCTGTTCAATCTTCCCTTCACCTAAATACAAATTTCTCTTCAATATGGAATTGGGGAAAGTTGTTGCGTGTAATCTTTAATGCCCTGAAATATTTATCTGTTATACTCTCTGCTAAACAGACATCTACTTGGTTTTCTGTTGAAGCCGGAGTACCCCAGGGATCCATTTTTGCCCCACTGTTATTGCTAGTTTTTGTGAACGACCTTGTAGATAGCCTAACCTGTGACGTCAGACACATTCCCCGCTTTTACTTGGTGAATCAGCAATACCTTAAGAGGATACTCATACTCATCCTGGTATTACCTTGAGCAGTAATCTGTCTTGGCGTGCCTACGTTTTCCGTATTACCAATAAAGCCAGTCAGAGAGTTGCTCTCCTCCGTAGTTTCAAATATACTCTCACGTAAAACTCTAGCTAGACTCTATCTCTCTTTAGTTCGACCCATCCTCGAATATGGCTGTGTCCTCTTTGATAATTGTAGTCAGAGCTTATCACACTTCCTTGAATCCATGCAATATGAGGTCGCTAAAATTTGTACGGGAGCATTAAGACATATATCATGCGTTAATCTATTACAAGAAATTGGGTTGTCAACTTTGGTAAAAAGATGTATATACTTTAAACTCATTTTTTATCAAACTGTTGAACAAATTGACGCCCTCTTATGTTTTTGTCCATCTACCCTGTACCCCCTCTGTCCGTGTTTTACGTCAACCTGGAAATATTTGACGGATTAAATGCAGAACTCAACGCAAGGAAAGTTCCTTTGTACCTGATGCCGTCAAGCAATGGAACAATCTCCCGCCCGACATCAGAGACTCAATTTCTCTTTAAATCAAAACTGGAATAAACCTTGCTGGCGATGGACATTGTTCCCCACTTCTATTCATACGGAAATATGTGTCCTAACATACACCACACACAATTGCGCCTCATTGTTCCCCACTTCTATTCATACGGAAATATGTGTACTAACATACACCACACACAATAATATTGTGCCTGGGTTTCTCTAAGCTGAACTATGACCTCTATGAAGTTAACATATTGCCTGATCCAGCTTGCCTAGGCACTCATTCCTGCGAAGATCCTATACACTTTCTTCTGTTCTGCCCATTATACTGTCGATTTAGACAGATCTTACTTGACACTGTCACCCCCGTTTAAGTCCTTGGTGCTCAAGTGCATCCCAGTTTATTTCGTGATATTGCGCATATAAGGCTAGCTGAAATCCTCCTGTTTAGTAGTAAAGACTTACCTGATGCCATGAATAACCTCATTTTTGATGCAGTACAAACCTATGTTGTCAGTGTAAGTCGTTTTACTTCCTAGTTTGTAGAACAAAGTAGCAAGTCATACTGTTCATTCGTCTGCCTGACCCATATCTCTGTATTTCGTGTGTATATTTTTGTGTGTCCAATGTGACTTAATCGTATAGTACTGATATATAAATACAGACATACAAATGTTGTATTGTATCTTATTGCGTTATATGTTCACCTTGCCTTGTATTGTCCTGTGTGTTCTGTATATGTGTATATTGAGCATCTCTCCGTGTCTGGAGAGCCCATGTATTAGTCTCTTTGTAATATTGGGCAATCCAGTTTAAATAAATATATTTAAACTAGGTTACTGTTTCTATGGTCACAGACTAGAAATGTTGGCATTTAAATTAAACGCACAGCAACTTTCCTCGGTGCGATTCACAAACACTGCAGGCATGTCGACCTGCGCAAAGCTGCTGATCCAATTTTCTGTTATCACAGACCACAAACGTTTGCATTTTAATGAAAGATGCTCATAGATAATTTAAATCATGCGTCATTACTTTCAGATAAGCGTGGAAACAGCAAAACAAGAGTTAAAGGGCGCACAACATTCCACTTGCAAGAGCCATTTATATGCCAACCTTTATTTGAAAACCGTGTCAAGGGACGGCGGGGGGGGGGGGGAGTTCTCTGGACACTGGTGCAGGAAATAAGTTTGCCCTGGTACAAGGTATGGGAAAGAAGAAAATTTATATATGGTGGCTGATACAAAGTACGGAAAAGAAAGGGGCTGCCAATACGGAAGTGCGCAAATACAAATTGAGAAGTTCAGAGAAACTTTTGAAGTGTCAATATGCGCATGCATAATCATTTTTGTATGCAAACATTATTGGTTTATCAGTAGGCTGGAGCACTGTTTTCATTGATTCATGGTTCATGGTGGACACTCGTGTGGCATTGAGGAGTTTGAAAAGTCCCTTTTCGCTCACCCCACTTTGCAAGAAAGGGTTGTGTTTCTCAAGATTTGTACGGAAATAGAACTTCACGACACATATCATTTATTTTAACTTACCTGATTTTATCTGTTTGTTTTTCATCAGTCTAAAAAGTCCCTGGACATGTTTTAGTTTGCTGCTCCTTCAGCTGCCATAATTCTTCTAGTCAGTTTGCCTGTTCACACAACGTGAAAATCATGAGACCCCCCGCACTGCGTCCAGATCTCCAGAACCACAAGTGCCCAGAACATGCGACTTGGTCAAGTGAGCAGTTCCCCTGAATTTGAAATAGTTATTCTAGACCAGTTCAGTGTTGTTTTGTGTTGCCAGTCATGTCAACAGTTACTGCACATGTGATAAACTTTTAACAGTTGACAGACTGGTTAATTGAGAAAGCACATTTCGTCTCTAGCTGAAAACCTATCACAATCAATTTCAGAGGTTTGTCACATCACCCTTTCGGACTGGAGGAGTCTACTCAGACAGCAGCATGGGGAATAGGAACCTCATTTCATTACCTTTATTTTAATACGAAAGTGTTTGTATGTTTATTTCTTTATTTGGTACCAAGTATATATTTTGTGCAGGACCATACACTACGTAGGATAAGACCTTCACTGACTATTTTCTCCTGAATAAAGACCCAAGAAAGCCTTCGTGCCCTTTGGGTGCTAGGTCTTCCTTGAGTCTTTATTCTCGAGAAGACACTCAGCTAAGGCCTTATCCTACACGTAATCTACATGTTTCAAATTTGAAACATTTATAAAACAAGGCTGCTGTCACGAGCACTAGATACTTAGTAGGACCTGCATTGTGAAGAAATGATTTAAGCACTGTTCGAATGTCGGCAAGTCTGCACTGGATCAGCACCTGAGCCACGTCTAGAATGTGCTCTCGCATTTCTTAGAAATCCAGTTATTTTTATTGGGGTCAGATCCAAAATAGTTGTTTTTGCGACGGGCCGGAATTCATAACTTGTTGCAGGGAGGTGGAATTCCCCCTCCCTGCTTGTTGGAATACAAAACACGTAAGTGACAGGAATCAATATCACACCTATGGTACATGTAGTAGTTAGAATAATATCCGCAGGTTTTCAGCAGAGCTCTGTTGATTTTATCCCTTTTATTAGTCAAAAATGTCTTTGCTACGAGATGGAATGATAAAATGACATTTTCTGGAAACTTTCATTTTTTTTTGTATCAAAAAGTACTGAACATTCCAAACAGTTTGGACTTAATTATGTTAGCATGGATTTATGGCAATCTTTTGAGCACACATTTAGTTTATATACTTTCAGTTTTGTGTGCAAATGCATAGCCAGAATATAATGATAGTTTATTGAGCCTCCGCGAACGGAGAAATTAAAATACAGATCAATGGAACATCGAAATAATATCACAAATCACAGTAACTCAGAATATCACCAATCACAATATCTCAGAATATCACCATTCACATAACTCGGTATGTACATAGAAGCATTATAATAAAAGAAAATTAAGACAGACGGACCAACATAAGTATATAACTATAAACAACACCAAATTAAAATACTTAAAAATGTCATCGCCTTCAGGTCCCCTTTAGCAGGAGATGCAGACCGGGCCCTGTCGCGCCCGGCTACCCATCGGGTCACGCGCCGGCATCGAGCCAGCCCATCACCCGCTGAGCAGCCGCGGCGCCCAAGCCCGGCCCATTGAGCAGAATGTCGGTTGGCGAATAGCCGTATTCAATGATTCGACCAATCAGAGTGCCCTTTGTGCGTTTACCATGTAGTATGTAAGAAGCCAAAATCTGGTCTGAAGGTCTCCCGCGAGAGAATGAACTTTAAAAAATCTGGCATACAAGGCGAGTGTGTTCTCTCTCAGGAGATCTTCAAACACAGGTACACGGAGAGCATACATAAGATTAGAATGATGTGAACGCTTATTAAAACCCGAGACCTTCTTAATAATGTACCTTTGGGTCGATTTACAGTAATTAATTTCTGATTTTTTTTCAAATAAACACTGTCAAGTCCATACATAAGTGTAGGCGCTCCTATAGTGTTCCACAAATGCGCTTTAAGAATAGAGGAAATGCCAGAGATGTGTGGAAGCTCCTTAAAGGCCTCTTACCTAAGTGTGTATCAAATTCAATCACTTCCCTTTATGTTAATGATTCCCTTGTTTCGAACTTCCAGCAAGTAGCTAATCATTTCAATGAATACTTCATTGAAATTGGTTCAAAATTATCCCATCAAATCATATCCCCCTCAATCTCAGCAACTGAATACCTATCTAAATTCTTACCACGCTTCTCTGGCAGATTTATTTTTAAATCTGTTTCCTCACATGATGTATCGAAAATGCTAGCCACTGGCTTAGACAATATTCAAGCCAGACTATTGAAGATGGCCTCACCGGCCACCTCTGATAGTCTGGCTTACATTTTTAATAAATTCTTGACCATTGGCTCAATTCCTGGTGCCTGGAAAATGGCTCGCATTACGCCTATACATAAAAAAGGTCCAAGAACTGACCCTGGAAATTATCGTCCCATCTCAATCTTACCTATTGTCTCAAAATTACTTGAGCGAATAGCCCATAACCAAATTTGCAACTATCTTTCGGAACACAAACTACTGCCCCCCCCCCCCCAACAATCTGGATTTAGACCCAAACACTCCACATAGACTTCCCTTCATAGCTTCACTGAATCTGTTTTCACAGAACTTGAGAAAGGGAATTCTGTGGGTATTGTATCACTTGATCTTCGCAAAGCTTTTGATACAGTTTATCACAGTATTCTCCTAAGAAAACTTTCATATTATGGAATTAGAGGCACTTCTCTGGCTTGGTTTAATAGTAATCTTACAAACGGGTAAAAGGCTCCGAAACATGTTGAGTAGTTAACCGCTGAAGACCCTTTAATTTATTTGGGTTAATATAGCCTATGTCAAAATTTTACAGAAGAACGTGTGCAATATGGACAATAGAACTTCTATGTATATAAGTTAGACAGAGACAGGTTAGCTTATGGAGAGTAAAGAGTTCGGACTGCAGAATAGGGCAATGACTGCTAGGAAGTGGTTTTGGACAAAAAGACACAAATACAAAACAGACTACAAATTGCCTGTGTAAACGGAAATCTCTCCGAACCTAACATGATCACCACTGGCATCCCCCAGGGGTCAATTCTTGGACCTTTACGCTTCATTGTTTATGTAAATGATATTTCCATTTGTTTTAATCACTCCTCTGTCAATCTTTATGCTGACGACACACTGTTTTATTTTGCCAATTCAAATATTGACTTGGTGTCTCAGGCTCTTAATCATGATCTACAAGGTGTCTCACTCTGGTTGAAATGCTAAAAAAATTCGAATTTTGCCGCAGTGAATCTTCCAGGTTCTTATATCGTGGCACGCATGCGCAATATGAATAAGAATAACATTAGGCAGCGCGACGGGGCGTGCATTACTAGCTGGTCTGGCCAGATTAGTTGGTCACTAAAGGAAACTGTTGACTAGAGAGAGATGTATTTATACAGAAATATGCTTGAAATTCTGCAGACTCATAAGCCACTCCAGCCAAATGTGACCTGAGAGTATTATACATTTAAGCAGATATGAAGCCAAAATTACCATTACAAATGCTTCTTTTAAGTAACCTTACTCAAAAATGTAACCTGTCTAAAAGACGGATGCAGGGCTCTGCGCTCCGTTAACATTGGTATTGCCTCCATGCCTCGGGGTATATTCACACAATGGGAACGCACTATTCTGTCCACCTAATTTTCTTCGTTTTTGACATCAAAAATGCATAAATTAAAGGAAACACTTTAAATCTGATTCAGTAGAGTGCTGTTACCATTGCGATTTTAAGTTAATTTACCTTTTTATATCTTAAGTCAATAATCGTACATCTGAAGTGTCCTGATCATTCAGTGCTCAAAATTATCATTCAAGTTCATTACTTTAGTATTATCTCCATCAGAATTGTAGAGATTCTCTGACAGGAAAAGCTAAAATAAGAATGAGCCTGCGGTGACCTAACGAATGATTGCCCAGGCAACTTGAAGGAAAGAACAGCATTGGCCTATGTCAGCGTTGTACCTCATATGCACAAATACTTATGTAAATTCCGTCCCGTTGCATTAATGAACCAACTCTTTACAAGGAATTCATTTATTAATGGAAGTTCAATTCATTGCTAAAATGAAAAGACTGTACTAAATCAAATAACTATAGACACTTTAAATTTTACAAGGGGCATTATGTGTTCTGGGAAGTAGCTAAATGAATGAAACAACGCGACGGGGAGGGATTTTTGCCTTTGACAGTAAGAAATATTTTCTGTAGTGACAACTACTTTAGATCAGTTTATATTCTAACTTTGAAACATTAAAGAGGAAAAATACTTGTCAGACAGCCAAAAGATTCCCGTCCGTTCGCGCTTAAAAATCACTTCTAGTCCATGTCTTCAGCTCTGCATGAAAAGAAAAGTATTACTAATTGGTAAATGTATATGTACAATACTTATGAAAATGTATATCCTTACCAAAATACATTTGGAATAAAAAATAAATAAAAATAACAAAACAAATAAAATATACTAATAACAAAATGTTCACACCATGTGTTGACTATTTTTGGGTCTGACCAATTGTTTATTACCTAGCCTGATACTTGGGCCCAGCAAGTCTTAGGTTCAGCTAGAAGGTAAACTAGGGGTATTTCGTGCATTTGGTGCGATGCTGGCACACTTTAAAGGCTGAACCAAAAACCTTCCACGTGACGCTGGTGTCATTTGATGCCGTCAGTAGCATTGGACATGCTAAAGTAACGGACGAACACATCATTGGTAAAGATAATGCTTTACAGGAGTGCCCGTCATGTTTGTCATGATATCGCTGTTTTTGTTATTTTAGCGCGTTCATGGTAAATTCGCGGAACAACCAAGACTTTATCGCGCCGCAATAACGTTTGTACCACGCAAGAAAGTAATTAGAAAACGGCACACATTGTTAGCCTACATCGAAGGGGCTAAAAGGGGGGATCGTGCTACACCAGCAGTTAAAAATTTTGGCCAGACTACACTGTACAGTAAATAAAACCTGCCACTACACTGTACGGAAAATAAGACACCGTCTTCCGTTTAAATTTCCACTCCAAGATGCTGTCCAAAAGGCAGTAAATAAAATGTTATGGTGGAGGATCTGAAGCCGGCACCTTTGGATAGCCTCTAAACACTTTTTCATATTTTTGGATAGTCTGATACTTAAACTACATGCTCCCAAAAACTCAGACGTGTGAACATAAAATTTATATGAGATAATTGATCTCAAACTTTTGTTTACACTAAAAAATAGTGTAAGCAGTGCCGGGCATATGGGTTGTTTGCATGGGCATGATAATGAACCGTGTCATTGTGTGCACAGTCATTAGTCCATGACCCCTGGAAACCAATTGAGCTATTGACAAGGGTCACTCACAGTAAACCAGTAGCCGTGGAGAGAAGAATGGGCTAGTTCAGGCTAATCAATACCATTGTTCTGATTACTTTGAATTTTTTTATTGATATAAAAGCAAGCTAGCACAATCCACTTACTGGCCCCCAAATATGAAAAGCCGCATGTGAACCCATACCCAAACAAGCCAAGTGTGGTGTTCCCAAGATAAAAGAAGTCGAGATTTAAGCCACAAAATATACTTTTGTTTAAGGACATCATCACAGAGATAAAGGTACAAGTTTATTTCACACAATAATTAAAACACAGTGCAGAAGAAATGAGTATGTGTCATATTACAGCCATAAATGCGTGAGAATTGGCAACTTCTTCCAATGCCATTTTCTCAGAACTGTTTTTTGCTCAACCTCTGCAATTTGTATCTCGCCTCACAAACATATGAATTGCCCTATCACATTAAAGCAATGGACAATAGAAGAAGAATATCATATCCAGGAACTGTTCCCAGGATTTTTTTTCTGACAACCCGTTCCGTGACTTTTGGAGCAATTTATAGAAGGATAATGAACAGCCTGTCAGGACTAAATTAAAAAAAAATTATAACTAATTATTTATGCTATTTCAGGACTAACCATTGAATTCGATCCTGGATATGCATGCATATTTCAAATTTCTTCTGATTTCAAATGAAAAAAAAAAATTGTGGGACTTCTGCGCGAAAAATGTGAAAATCCTACCAAGTGAGAAAGAATGCTGTAAAATCTTAAAATTCCAATCCTGCAAAAAAACTCTATGGAAACAAACCTATGGATATGTAATAATCAGAAAATAAACAGGTTTAATGTACTTGTGAAAAAATTAAATGGATAATTGCGATCCAAAGTTCCCAGTCTCACTGCACACTAGCTTCACAGCTTCCATCTTAAGCTTGCTCTTCAAGCATTTGGTAGGAGCCATAAAATGGCATAAACAGTGGTTCCTATCTTGATAGACCACACCCTGGGTGTACCCAAAATGGTTGTGGAAAACAGGTGATCTCTCTTTAGAGGTATAACATGGAGATAGAACTAGAATCCCGAAAAATGTGGTCTGTCAAGCCAGGTAAATATTGGAGTAGTCTTTCAAGACCCGCATTACTGCACATACATATTTACCGCCGTGAGGAATTCCAGTCATATATCGTCTGCAAAACTGAAAGAGCCATTGGAATTGTAAAATTTTAAGAGCAATACTGGCCCCAGACAAGAAGGAGTCACATACACTGTTGACATACGTAAAGCACAGATAAGACTGAACAAATCACGAATACCAAGGCATTTTGCATTTCATTCTTTTGCCAATTTCCACAACAAATCATACTGGATTTTTTCCAATCAAATTTACAAATTCTCATATAAATTTGTTTATCATTCATAAAGCAGCCAATAGAGGACCCTAAGGAACGTATCCTTTTTTTTTTTTTGCGAAAATCTTTATAAACACGTTATAGAACCTTAGATATCGTGATCAGCAAAATTTATACCTGTATGTTTTTTCTAATTAAGCAAGTACCCATGCTTTCCAGCACAAACATGCATCTGGCAATGTTTGACCAAGTTTGGACTTCGATCTGTCAGATCCTATTCCAGATCATATTTAAAATGGCAAAAAGTGTCAGTATTCAAAGGATTAATTCAAACTAAATCAAATATTCAGAAACGACAAGGGTTGTACGACAGCTATGACTTGCTTTTTCAATGATACTGGAACTGCATGGCTCTTAATTCATTTAGCAATATCCAATCAGTCAGTGGTCTAACCTAATCGCTTTTATCATGACCAAATATACCACTATCACACATTAATATATCCGGTTCTCAATTCATAAGGGAAATAATTGGTATACATGTGTATGACTTACTGTTTCAATGATATGATTAAACTAAGTGGTTCTTAATTCATTTAGCACAAAAGGCCAACCACAGCATCAGTTACACTTTTATGACTGCTAGCTTTAAGTTTCGTGTTCATTGGTTTCAGGTAACTCCCTGTTAAAAGGCCTATGTGTGAGGAATGCAAAACAGTGTCAGGCTGGTCAGTGATGATCAGTCAACTTTCATGCACTGTGAGGGCTCCCTGGGGAGTTCCTGCCCCTGATTTTCTATATTGATCTTTATTATCAGGAATATTTTTGATGCGGGTACGACGAATAACAACTGTCTGTACGTTGAACGATTAATATTTTTACCCCTATACCATGTACGGCAAATAAAAAATGCCTGTGCGCAATGTACGGGGATTAAAAACGCTGCACGGAAATACCCTTTACATCCTCTTCATCGAGAATGTTTTTTTTTGTTTGTTTGTTTGTTTGTTTGTTTTTTGTTTTGTTTTTGTTTTTTGTTTTGTTTTTGTTTTTTGTTTTGTTTTGTTTTGTTTTTTTGCTTTTGTTTTTGTTTTTTGCTTGTTTGCCTTTTTTTTCTAAGTAGCATACAGAATTGAAAACAATATACTTTTAGGATCTCTGTAGCTTCTTAAAACAATTCAAGGTTTTTTAACACTATTCAAGATGAATATAAGAAATTTGACACCCATAACATGTATTTTTACTAAACTCACTTTAGCTCGTAAAGGATGGTTCAGCATTATCATAAATACGGTAAATTAGTATTTGCAAGAGCAGGTATACTTAATTTCTTGACACTTCTCCTCCAAATTTATATCATCTGAAAAATAATATCAAAATAACTTGCAGGCAACATGATTTTTCCACTTAATTGCAATGAAGTAGAGAGATTTATACCAAGATAACGAGGCACATACTGCCGCACGTAAATACGATTTTGCCATTTTGGCCAGGAAATGTATTATTATACATTGAAAAGCACTTCTAGATTTTTTTACCTGCAAATACATGCTTCCAAAATCAATTAGACACCTTTTCAAAACCACAAGTATACACTTTTTAGCATTAGACTTTTTTAGAATCCACAAGAACCTTCATTATTATTCTGCTGACTAAGTCTAACTCGCTTGATATAAATATATTATTGTGGAAGTCAACTCGTAGGCATACCGGTTGCCCCAAAGGGACGCCATCAAAACTTCAATGGTTACAAATAAACCAAACTAATTTCGTTTTGGGTCAGACCCCCCCCCCCCCCCTCCCCCCGAAACTAATCTCGACTTTACATTGAAACTTCGATCTCCCAGAATGTGTACTGTAGTGGTGACAAATTACATAGGGGTTTGCCACTATAAAAAGGTCATATTGTGGTGTATTTAGGATGGCTTTTAAAGATTGGGATTACTACCATTCTACAACATGAAGACAGGACTCACATCCCTGGATGAATGATTGATATCGAATAATTGTCAAATAAAAGATATTTTACTTTTCGCGATTTGAACAACCCGTTAAAGCTGGCGCCTCATCATCGCGGAAACGTTTTTTTGTCCTGTTTGCAAGTTAAAATTTTGATATTTTATGCTTACAACGATTTTGTGCGATAGAAAACTAAACATACTTTGAACCCCCTCCCCCCTAACTAAATTAGGTTCGTTTTTTATGGCACATCGATCTTTTGATGGCTTCCCTAAAATCTCTTGTTTTATCTTATAACATCCAAATTAAGCAAATGTAGGCTTAAATAAACACTTGATATATTGATAAGGCCTAGTAGGCCTTAGATAGCTCAATTAACAGCTGTGGACATTCATACAACGAATGGGCGGCAGGCCTAAAAAGCTCTATTATAGTCTATAGAAATTCATATCACGAGCAGCAAGCGAAGCGAAAATATACATAGGCTTGCCAAATGTGTGTTCCCTATGAAAGTTGTTTTTTTAAACATATTTATTTCAGAAAGGCGATTGGAAAAGAGAGCGCAGTCCTTTATGAATCTCATTCGCAAAACAAAGAGAAAGAGAAGTGGAAACACAGTGTAATAAAACGCGACAATCAGAATGAACACCACTGCACGCAGACCGATAGAACGGCAACGCCACATACTAAGAACTGCTAACAGGATTAGAGAGGGAAAAATAATGGGGTAGGGGCCTATGCCATCATAAACAAGCACTAATTCACCACCCGTAATTGCGAATATTTGCAAAAATCCCGCAACAGCTCCAGGCTGTCTGTAAAAATTGTTTTCGTTTCCTTGACAAGTACAATTTTCGGAGCCAAATAATAAAGTTTGCACCGTGAATGCAGCAAATGGAATAACGCTATTTAACAATCTATCTCATTCCACTATAAACCGGGAAAATCGTTGTTTTTGCAAGCAGATTTCGGGGTAGTCCACTAACTTAAGGTTCTCATTTCACACCTTGAAATATATTGTATGGTAATGAATAGATCAAAACAGAAAGTTAACGGCGTCATGTAGGCCTACGTTATCAAATGGAATTTTGGAATTCAAATTGATACAAAGCTATCATGAGTACATGTAGGCCCAGATGATGACCACTTCAAAGCATTCAGCAGTCCTTCTTACCTAAAGGAGGCCAATAGAGTAAGTTCCCTTAATGTTTATTGCGAATGCCGAAGGGCACAAAGCTTTGCCTGGTGCCATGTCATTTGGCCTGCAGCCCAGTTGTCCTACCGTCCATTTGTAATATTATGTTATTAAGCAGTTGTTTTCATAATGGCCCTGTTACAGGTCCGAGGTCAGCCTATAATAGGCCTGGCCGCGAGGCCGCAGACCCGAGGCCAATATACAAATGGTGCCCTTGGCCGAGGGGGACAGGAAGAATTGTGAACCTGAGGGATGGTCTGTCCACCCGACGCGAAGCGGAGGGTGGACAGTCCATCCCGAAGGTTCACAATTCTTCCTGTCCCCCAAGGCCAAGGGCACCATTTGTTTTATTATACCGAAGAACAATAAAACATCAAAGCTTCCATTTAATAGATTTTAATAACACACATTCTATACATTTGGCACACAAGGCAAGATGGCAATCATGGAGAAAAGTTCAAGGCTGCGGTCATGCGACATCAGAGGTGCAGCGCCATCTAGCGCTACAGTGAGCGGTGGACAGTACTTTCACAGAAGTGGACAGGCAAAACTGTCCCATGCCCAATTAACCAATCACGTGTACGGATTTCCCTCTGAGGTATAATAATATTGGCTGGCCGATGACCTGTAACAGGGCCAAAACGAAAACGACTGATTAATGATAATTTTATTAATTGACTATGAATGATAAGACAACAAATCACATGAACGTTAAATGGCTAAAATGTCTGACCAGAGACCTGAAACTATTTGCTCCATTTCTCTGTCCTTTGTTGCGTGCAGTTGCCACTCGTTCGAATTCCTCCATCATGGCTTCGCGGAAATGTGATGTCACTGGTATTGGCCTAGTAGTGTGGTACCCAAACTAAATGTTAAGTGGTAAACCCATGCCACGATTGCGAGTTTGTAAGAATGTGGAAACCAGCATAAGTTACCTCGTTTTGGCCGTTTTTCTTTCCACATTGGCGAGTTT
Organism: Hermodice carunculata; assembly: GCA_964020975.1. NCBI lineage: Eukaryota > Metazoa > Annelida > Polychaeta > Eunicida > Amphinomidae > Hermodice > Hermodice carunculata. The sequence continues at coordinate 52,127,625 of OZ026618.1, read as the reverse complement.
TATATCGTATTGGCCGAGTTGACAACATCATACAGCACAGGGAAAAATAGCGTATTGATGCTATCCTGTTCCTAATCGATTAATAATACAATTTACAAGATGGTGAATTGAGGTGAGGTGGTGAGGGGGCCTGGTGGTGAGGCGAGTTTAGGTGAGATAGGATGAGGTGAGACGAGGTGAAATAAGATGAGGTGAGCGAGGGGAGGTGATGAAGTGAGGTGGCGAGGTGAGGTTATTTGTGCTACAGCCCACTTGTCCTACAGCTCAATTATTCTAGTCCATTTGTAAAACAAGATGGTGTGTCGAGGTGAGATAAGGTGAGGTGACATGGTACTATGGTAGTGAGGCGAGATGGAATGAGATAAAGTGAGGAGACACGAGGTGAAGCTAGCTGAGTTGAGGTGACATGGGATGAGGAGAGGTGAAATGAGGTGATGTGAGATGACGCAAGGTTAAATTAAATTTTTTATTTATTTTATTTTATTTTTGTTTATTATTTTTTTAATTTTTGACTTCTTTTCCAAACCCTCCACTCTGATTACACTCACATATGTTGGAAATATCCATTATGATTAGGTCAAACAACTGCTTTTATAATGTACTTTTTTTCGCGCAAAATCTTTAAAACTCCCTTCCCCTGCACTGCTTGATTTAATCATATTTTATTGATCAAATACATCGAAATTATCATACAATATAATAACCTCAGCAATTGGGAAAAAGGGCAAAACCCTATTCGAATCACTCTTGCGAGAAAAGACAACACATAAACTGGACAGAACTAGACGCATTAGACAAATAATAAGATGACGAACACAGTGACGTAACAGATAGTAGAGCTATGTAATTTATTACTATATTAGGTCTGCAAATGTGTATCATAAGCTACCATTGTAGCAGAATCTGATATGTGTTCGTTTTACCTAAAAATCTAACCTATGCCTGCCGGTTTGAAGCGGCCGGTTTCGGAAATATACTCGTGTACTGCTGAAAAAATTGCAATATTTACTTCAAGAGAACATTTAGGGCAGCCGTATAATACTGTCGTAGAAATCGTAGTATGGAGAACTGATCGCTGAACAGCATAAGAAGACATATAAAGAAGTAATGCCACGCATCTTCACTGGATATACCACAATCCCATAAAGGTGTATCTTTCACGCCGATCTTGAACAAGTGAGAATTTAATTGGCTCGCACCCAGGCGAAGGCGGGTGTGTTGAACTGCGAAAAATCGGTCACCAAAATTGTATAATTCAGGGAATTTGATAGCTCTGACCACTGGCTTCATAATATTTGACTTGAATATTTTGGTTGAAGCTGAATGTCTAGTTTCTAGAGGTAACTGAGGTCGAGGGGGAAAATGAATTATCAAAGAGTTCAGTACGAGCAAGAAAATGGGGAAGATTAAATTGCTGACGAGTTTGATAGGTTTGGTTACGCGCAGCAGAAGCAGTAAAAAGAACTCAGCACAATGAATCAGGAACGAGCTTGTTAACAAGTTTGTACACTAATGTCAGTTTTGATATTTCTCTACGTTTGGCAAGAGTTGACCATCCGGTTTCTTCGTATAGCTTAGCAATGCTCGTTCCGTGCATTGCACCAGTAACAATACGAGCAGCACTTAATTGAACGTTTTCCAGCCTTTCCTCGTCAAATACCGAACACGCATTCCACACTTGACTGCCGTATTCGAGAATCGGCCTAACAAAACTAATATAAATAGTTTTGAGTGTACCTCTGTCCAACTTAAACTTCAAGTTTTTCATAATGTTAATAAGTTTACTAGATTTGTTAGAGATTGCAGTAATGTGATTGGACCATCTTAAATCGGAGCGTATTGTAAGTCCAAGGTGTTTGTGATGGGTTACATTTTGCAATACATGACCTTGAAAATGAATAGGTGGATGGTTAGTTTGGTTTGTCTTCCGAGATATGAGCATGGAGTTAGTTTTTAGAGCATTAAAGGTCACCAGCCAATCTTTGGACCATTGATCAATATCAGCAAGATCGGAATCATAACTTCAGCGGCAGTAAAGGGATTATCAATATTCAAGTACAGAGAAATATCATCAGCAAACAATTTTATTTTACAACGAACAAGATCCACAATATCGTTGATGTAAATAAGGAACAAAAGAGGCCCCAGCACGGAACCTTGAGGCACTCCAGCACAAATTTTACCCCAACTGGAGGACTGACCTTGAATAACTACGTGTTGATTGCGACTCTTTAGATAGTCCGAAAACCAATCGTGAAGATGTCCCTCAATACCTGCTCTCTTTACTTTGTACAAAAGGCCAGACTGACAAACCTTGTCGAAAGCTTTTCTAATGTCTAAGAAAATGATTTGTACTTCCTTTTGTTGATCCAAGGCTAAACATAGTTCATGATAGAGAAGGAGCAATTGATTGACCGTCGAGTCGCCCGGTGTGAAACCGGACTGATGAACGGAGATAACAATGTTGTCCCGAAAAAAGTTAAATACGTGCTTAAAAACTATCTTTTCTAGAACTTTTCCAACACTGCTGAGTAGAGACACAGGCCTGTAATTATTGCATGAATTCTCCGGACCTTTTTTTATAAAGTGGAGAAACGTTTGCTCTTTTCCAAGCTGAAGGGAATTGTCTATTAGAAAATGAAAAGTTAAATAATCTAGCAAGTGAGGGGGAGATAACAGATGCGGCTTCTTTGAGCAGTTTTGAACTTATACCATCAGGACCAGAAGCTTTAGTTGTGTCAAGACTTAAAAGCACCTCAAGAACTTCTCTCTCCGTTACAGTGAGTGAGTCAAGAGTAGATGCAGCAGGATCCGTATGTTTGGGTAAACTGGCCGTTGCAGAATCAACGTTACATTGTTCTGGAAAGTAAGAATTAAAAATTTCAGCTTTGGACAGAGAATCAGAAATGTGCTTACCACCATGTATGAGAGAGGGAATAGTTGAAGATTGATTACGGTTCAAAAAATATTTAACTGTGCGCCACCAACTTTTGCTTTTCTTGGAAGGGTTGTTGAGGTCCTCATGAAGCTTAGTATTGTACTGGTCTTCAGCAGTTTGAAGCTGTTGTTGATAAAGGTTTTGAACTTGACAAGAAGAGGTCCTTGCATGGGTGTTGAAATTTTGACGTTTAACATTTTCGCATTTTCTTTTAACTTGAAGTTTAAGTGAACGTAGGCTGGAGTTGTACCACGGTGAATCCTGTGGTCTGACTTCCAATATTTTTGTTTTGGATTGATTTTTCGGCATTTTCCTTGAACAACGTGGACCAGGAATCACAACACGAATAAATATCTTCAGAAACAAAACACGAATTCCAGTCCACGCTTCGAAGCGAAGTTCTGAAGACTTCAAAGTCTGCTTTACCATATTCCCAAATGCGTCTTTTGAATGTATGATCTCTCTTTTTCCGAAACATTGGGTTAGCACCTGCAACACTATGGTCACTGTTAGAAATTGGAGGAAGCACATAGGTATCACATATATAGTTAGGAATGTTAGATAGGATTTGATCTAAACATGGAGCTGGATGGTCGGTAATGCGTGTGGGCTCATTTATATGGACCGTAAGAAGATTGGTACTGGCAAATTGGTCAAGCTTATGCCCAGATGGCGTTTGGAAAACGCAATTTAAATCTCCCGTTAAGATAATACAATGAATACTTGTGCCTTTCACCAGGTCGAAACATTCCTGAAACTTGCCCCCAAAAAGTAACCGGGGAATTGGGTGGCCTATACACGACAGCAAATAAAAATTTAGTATTATGAAGTCTAATTTCACACCATAAAATCTCCAGATCAGGTACCTCAAGATCCAGTCGTCGAGTGACGTGTAAGGATTTGGACACGTACAGTGCAACACCACCGCCTATCCCATTAAGACGATCTTTTCTAATAATGTCATAATAATCAGGTATATCTAGATTGCTTGCTAAAGAGTTCGGTGAAAGGAAACTTTCTGATAGAGAAATTATGTCAAAGTCTGGGACGATGTCTGTACGGATGCACTGCAATTTATCTGGTGACAGACTCCGTATATTTAAATGGCACAACGAAATGTCTTTAGAATGCTGTACAGGGCCCGGGTTTTTATGAACATCTCCCGCTAAGAGTATCGGTAGAAGACAAGTGAAAGATATATTTACAAACTTAAGTTGCTGTCTATGCAGAACCTTGAACATTATATAAACCATAAGAGGGGTTCTTTTTTTGTCTAAAAGGTTCAAATTTATAAGTTGTACAGCAATAGAGGTATACGTGACCAAATAAATGGTAAGGTATGTGTGCTGAGCAATTTGCCTGAGATTCGCTAATTCAGTGTTCAAAGTAACAATCATGTACGGAACAAATAAGTGATCGGAGTATACTATGTCATATAAATGATTGCACACCAACTTGGATACATAAGTAATGACATACGATACGACTTTTAACCTAAGTATCCACGTCAGCTCCAAAAATAAGTAAAATACAATAGCATATATTTTGCGGCGAATAATAATCTACAATATATATATGATTCCATCACAGTCATTGAGTTACACAAGATAACACAATGTTCAGAATGGAGGCAGTGGAAACAGTACATGAAATAAGTAACGGCCGGAATATATATACTGACTGTCCCGATGCTGAAACAGATGAAATGCACGTAGCAGCTTGACAAAAAATGTAATACACTAAATTCAACAGCAGATACCATAGTTTGCATGTCAGCAATGGTAGAAGTTGCAAATGTATTGAACAAAATTAATGTAGAAAAAACGATGAGATAGAAATAAACGCCAATGCCCCAACATATAACAGAACATGTGTTGACAGAAAACTCGCAACACAAAAACCCAAGTCAAACCACATGAAAACAGAGGCTAAAGAATACACACAGAAAACATAAAAAGACAATAAACATGGGTACATAATAGGATGAAAATATAACTGGACGGTTGTCTGGATATGCATTCCGTACGTTGTTAATGTTGCTAAAATGACAACACTTTAGCAGAAAGTACCTGTGACAAGTGATCGCTGGTTACGATTTCAAGACCGTAACAATGTATCATGCAACATCGGTTAATGAATGAATCAAACATTTGGTACAAATGTAACCAATTAGTATAAATATAATTCCACGTCAAGTAGTCAATATCAAAGTATTATAGGGGCATAAAAACGGCTGACACAGTCGAAGTACATGGTGAGCGTAATTCTGACCAGGGAACATGTTTAACAGCGGTTTAGTGTGTCAGAACATTTACACACAGAAATACCTTTTTGATTCTTCACTTGTCTATAGGTTGATTGACACCTGGAAACAAACAGGTTATAGAGAATAACAATATCAATAGGTTATATCACTGTCAGGCTAGTAACGTGCAGCATGAAGGTGCAACACTTGGTGATCGACACTTAATGAACGTTTCTATTGTTTAAGACCATATCTTAACTTCCAGGAAGGACCTCCAACTAAAGTTTTCTCTTGTTTCAGACCATACCTTAACTTCCACGAATATGGACCTCCTATACAAACTGATGACTTACTGTTTTGGAAGTACTACTTTTGAAGACCAGAAATGACGGCCTGAAATTTTGCAATGTTCCTTACACTTTTATCCAAAAATTTGAAATTCACGAAGGCAAGAAGGGGACTCGAACCGCTTCAATTTTCCTAACCTGCCTGCCTGTCGCTCGATCTCCTAGACACTAGTCTAACACGGCTGATAAGTAATTACGGCTCTGCTTGTGTTCAACATGTTGAATGCATTACACATTGCTGGTGGATGGATTCAGCGGTGCTTGTAAACAGGACGATATTACGCATTGCCACATGCGAGTGAATTGGGAATGAAAAACAGTACCATGTGGCACCTTTGTAAATTTCCATCAAAATTTCTGTATGCACAATGCAAATACGATAATAAGTCGGATGTTCATTTAGATCAAACAATAGATCCTCGCGTGTCTTTTGATTTATCTCGCAGGTCCTGCAAAACGCACATGGACCTGCACCGCGTTCCTCACCTAACACTTACAGTTTGAAACTGAATGGATTAGTTGCACCACTGACAAGAAACAAATTGCACATTGATTGTCTACACGGTCGGGGGGGGGGGGGATTCGTAATTCCTGCAATGAGCAATGCGACACAAACGGAAATTTTTCGTCTCGAAAATAATAATAATAATAATAACAATACTACATATATATATATATATATATATATATATATATATATATATATATATATATATATATATATATATATATATATATATGTATGTGACACAGGAAAGTTGTACACAAAGGCCTATGTTGTGATGTAGATATGTGTTTATTTCCAAACCCAAAAATAATCCTGTAAAATAATAACATGTACAGTAAATTTCAGGGAATCAAGGAATCAATCACAAAGTTCAAGTGAATGTAGAATATTTAGTTTACACATGATCGCGCATGTCCTGCAAAACATTGTCTAAATATTACATCCCATGGTTATATGTGGATAATAATACTGACACCAGAATCCAGCATCCAGACTGCATGATACATGGCAGTGAATCGATCACAATATTCATCTGTGGCCAATACAGGCGCAGCATAGGTTATTGACCTCAAAAGGTCATCCATTACACATCACAGCTGTAGCATTACATAATGTAAACATGTACTTCAAGCTGAAAATGGTCTGCATAAATTCTTGAAAAGTGAAATAATTTCTAACTTAACAATAACAATTAACATTTGGGAAAATATAGAACAAAATTCAAAATTATATCAAACATATAACAACTCAAACAATATTCATACTAACTACAGCTTACCCTGATGGAAACCTGGCATATATAACCATGCATGAACCACCTGCATGAACACAACAGTCATGAAGACTAGGCTCAAACCACTGGAAAGAAAGAGTTACCATCAGCATTCCAGCAAAAACCTATCCCAGTAGTCCAGGTCAACATCACAGCATATCACAATATCACCATCTTGAGTTACACGTATTAACACTGCATATATATTCTGGTCACATGTTCAAAATAACTCCATAGACTTGATGAACAAAAATGTAAATAAATATATCCATAAACTTTGGAAACGCAACCATCAGTTGCAAGTAACATCCTTTATAAATGAATTCATTGCAAAGGAAACAGTGTGAGCTGTTTATATGTATCTGCAGGCAAATCAATTCATTTACAAATCAGAGCATGTGTATATAAACTAGACTTATTCTGGTTCGTTTACAGAATTACCCATCTAACTGCACATGCCTTGCCTTGTGTCCTGGTACATAGTTCAGCGTATTGATAAATTATGATAATCATGCACTCTTTCAGGAATAGCTAATTACCTTGTACACCAGTGCAGTGTGCAAAGGACAGGGAACACATGTCTGCAGGTCACATGACCATGACACCACCCATATGTATGTCAACCAGACAAACCAGTTTGGAACCACTGGACCATACATGCATGCTTCTCCAAATGCAACCTGCCTCTAGAAATATTAGAGATTTCATAAGTATGGTAATATGGCTAGAATCTGCAGTTACATCTTACATGTCTTACTTGCACCACTTACAGCACAAGAAATTATCCCATACACATTGATATAATTATATGAACCAAATTACAAACTACAGTATTTGTGGCTTCTGTCAAGCCAGCTTGCATGCTTGACAGCACAGCATGCCTGTACAACTCCTACATTTACCATACAGGCATTTCATCAAAATTACAGAAATTACTTGTTTCAAATGGTAACTTTTACAATATAAACTCTAAACAACACTTTAAACAATATTAGCCAACAAATTAGTAACTTTAGGAACAATTTCCTACCTTTTTCACCACTTTTGCCACAGCTGTCCAGAAATGCTTCTGTCACTGGTGGTGACCACATGTGAGAGAGGGTCAGTCAGGACAAAACCCTGTGTGCCTGACTTGTCAGGGCTCACACTGTAATTGCTGAAATTGACCACGGTGGCAGCAGCGCATACCATGTTCACAGAACATGTGCAATAATGAAGGTAGCATGTTAGTTATAGTTAGTGAAAAAAAACGCTCAAATATCTCTGTCACACATATATATATATATACATATATATACAATAATAATACCATACTGCCCACGCATAACGCACACAACAGCAAAATCATTCTGGAAAAAACTTCAAAAATAACGGTACAGTTGTGTCGCTTAAGAATGAATATCTATATTCATTCTTGACTATAGTCAAGTTTTCCCCAAAAAAATCACAGCGTTTAAAGTTTAACTCTTTTCAGTCTGGGATGGCAGCTACAAAACTGCATTGCTGATGAGAGACAGCGTATTTACGAAGTAACAATGAGCACAATATACTTTATGAAGAGCACAAAAAGATGAATCTAATAGTTTCCATTCCATATGGAGAGAATATAGTCTGATAATATCATTAGCTATTGTTTAGTGCTGCTTATCCAGGTCCTCCTTGTAATGGATTTGGACAACTTTTCCCATATTACTCTTTGCGTTCCAAGGGCTGAGCTCTCGCACGAAGAGACGTCCATCCTTCGACCAGCAAGAGTGAATACGATACTGTCTCTTTAGCCTCCGTGCCAGGAATAAAATATGCGCTTGCTTGTGAGTGAGATCTTCCGTAATAAATACGTCAGGTTTCTTCTTCCTCGCCTCATACACTCTTTGACGTGACCTGTACGAAGTAAACTGTACTATGATGACTCTGGGCTTACCATCTTGGGGTTTGCCCACAGAGTGCGAGCGACTGATAGTACTCCCATCTATATGAACGCCAAGACTCTTGACCTGGTCCAGCACCATCTTGTCAGTGTCCTCACCATCTTCCTCCTCCTCCGTGGACCATATCCTAAGAGCATTACGCCTACCATATTGTTGTAACTCATCGAGCTCACTCTCCAGGTTTTTTTTATCATTTTACCGTGTTCCCTAGTCTTGATACCCCGCCTCCAGGGACTGCAACTTAGTGTTCGCTACAGTGAGTTGAGATTCAAGATCGGTTAGGCCTACTTTTGACTCCAGTTCAATGATCTTTTTCTCATACGCACCAACTTCCATTTTCACCGACTCCCCTATGATTTTACGAAGTCAAGCCTCCACTTTCGAAGTGGCCAACAAGTTGAAAATTCGTCCGCTGTCATACCGCCAGGTTTGCCAGGTTCCAAGCGTATTCTTTTCCGTTGGCGGCGGCGGCGGCGATTCACCTGTTGGAGATGACCACGGCCGTTTGAAGGTGGTGTTCCCGGCTGTCACGTTTGGAGTACTCACAATGGCCTCAGCAGACGGAACGGAGTTAACAACACTAGCTGCACTGGTCTAACCTTTATGCGCCATCGTAACCCTGACCAGCGTAATCCTTTGTGGCGGGGCATTCAAAAGATCATGTCCCAGAAAAGCTTCGAAGTTCGAATAAAGCACTGCCGGCAAATCCAGACGCCCAGTTTGGTTAGAAGAGTCACTGATATATCATAAATCCATCGTTCATAGATGGAAAAAATCTCAGCAAGATATCAAGCGGAAATTTGAATAACATACACGCCGCAGAGTTGATGATGTGCATTCAACGACCAGCCGATCACGTGACTCCTGCACTGCTTGGCCATTTGTTGTGAAATTGCATAGGAGCATTTATTTGATTCAGTCCTTTGTTTTTAAGGAGCGTGAGAGTGATCGCCCTGCTTCACCCAGTAAAACCTCAATTTAGGAGAGCTATTTTCCAATTTCTATATGTCAAAAACCAAAACCATCATAGAGGTAGCTTACCTGATAGCTTGCCTTAATTAGGGTAAAGTCGGGTAATATGGGCCCCCTAACTATTTTTGCTTAAAAATCAAAAGAGAAGAAAGGTAACACAAGGTACCCAATTGTTTTCTATAAAACATCGAATAAGGTACCATTTTATCAATATTTTGCTCTTATTATTCAAACAGATTTTATTTTAGACGAATAAATTGAAAAATTAAAAAGTGCCCATATAACCCGAAGGTGAGGGTAATTTGGGCATAATATGCCCATAATAAACTTACATATGCCCAAATTAAACTAAGCCAAGCCACAAACGTGATCCATAAATTTTTCTGCAAGGGTTCAAAATGACTTCATATTCTATTAAAGGTGTTAAAATGACACAATGTGTCTACTTTCCGTTCCCCAGTTGAATTATTGTTCGTTTTACTCTAAAAGGGCTGAAAACCTTTATTCTATGTTGATCTTTGAGCAAAAATAGTTAGGGACCCATATTACCCGACTTGACCCTATAGGGTCTAGATGAAATATTTAAGACGAAATACGCGTCACACAAAACAACCCCACCCACCCACCCCACCCCACACGCACATATACACAGGATACCAACATGCTGATGCACTTATGTGAAATCATGCATGAAAGTACAAAAGCGAAATGCAAAATAATAATCAGCTAGAATTTGCCAAAATACTTGAAACAAAAGCAGCGACTGCATTAAATGCGTCGTTACTGTTTGCACCTGCATTCATGCAAGGCATGCTGTGAGCCTAAGGCGGAAAAAGATCATGTGTTTCCGGTCACCCGACCAACTGTTCTTCTGAAGTGCGAACTCGTAAATTTAGGGGCCACGTTGAAAAAAAAGGAAGTTTTTGAAAATTTTTACCTAGTGTATGTATTTTTTTTTGGAAAGAAATCTAAATTATTTTCAAATCTTTCATTCATTTCTGTGTGTATGGCGAGTTCTGTATCCTGAGTCTTATCAGATTTATGTTTGTGACAATAATTTTTTCCTGCCTACCGACCAAATTGAAAAAAACAAGTTATGTGAACGGAAACAAGTGATTTTTTTCGGCCTAATTTACATCAATGCTTATGTATAATAGTCAAATCTGATAACAATCGTAAGAGAGCTGAACAATTTAATAGAAAATTGGTGTGAATGACCAAGAGTCAATAATAATACTGCTACAGACATGTATCTGGTAATGTATTGCAGGCTTATTACAAATACAATGCTGGATTTTACCTTTGCACGAGAACGCGTTAACAGAGATCACATATAAAAGCTCAAACATTTTAATAGAAAATTGGTGTGAATGACCAATAGTCAATTATAATACTGCGACACACATTATGTATCTGGTGTAGGGTTATAACAACGCCAGATTTTACCTTTGCACGAGAACTCACTAACAGAGATCACATGTAAAAGTACCTTGGCGCTTTGGAACACCTGCACATTCTGTGTGATGCAATAGGAAACATACTTGACATTGAACAGATGCATCTGGTGTATCACAAAAATTTCTCTGAGCATATGGGACATTTTGCATTAGCTTCTTTAAAGGTAGAATCCGGCGCTGTTTGGTTGCCACGTTTCATTTTAGCTAGCATAGAACGGGAGGCATTACTAGGCTGTTGAGCTGTTTGGTCACAATTTTTCTGAGGACGCTTCTGTCTAGTTTGTGTAGACTCGGAGGACGGCTGAACATTTTGCTGCTTTTTCTGAGACCTTTGTGTTGTGGGTTTTTTTTAGGGGCATTTGCTTTTTCATTTACTTTTTTTTTTCTTTTTTGTCTCTGCCCCCTTGAGCTTTTCTTTGTACTGCAAACTAGTCTGCAGCTCAGCGTGGGCTACTTTACGTTTTTTACATGATGTACTGCTACAATTTCTCTGTACCTTTGGTATGCAGCATCAAGAAACGGAATGATTTAGATGGCTCAGTGTCAACAACAGCAGTGTCAATGGATGTTTGACGCTTCTCAGTGGAAGTGTCCATGGAAGCTGAATGTTTCTCAATGGTGTTGGTGGTGGAAGATGGATGCTCCTGTACGGCAGGGTCATTGGAAGCTGGACACTCCTCTACGGCAGTGTCAGTGGAAGCTGGACGCTGCTCTAAAGAAGTGTCAGTGGAAGCTGGGCGCTCCTCTGTGGCAGTGTCAGTGAAAGCAGGACGCTCCTCTATGGCAGTGTCAGTGGAAGCTGGACGCTCCTCTGTGGCAGTGTCAGTGAAAGCAGGACGCTCCTCTATGGCAGTGTCAGTGAAAGCTGGACGCTCCTCTATGGCAGTGTCAGTGACAGTGGAAGCTGGACGCTCCCCTGTGGCAGTGTCAGTGAAAGCAGGACGCTCGTCTGTGGCAGTGTCAGTGAAAGCTGGACGCTCCTTTATGGCAGTGTCAGTTAAAGCTGGACGCTCTTCTATGGCAGTTTCAGTGGAAGCTGGACACTCCTCTGCGGCAGTGTCAGTGGAAGCTGAGAGCATACACTTGTTTTACACTTAATAATAGCCCTCTAATCCGACTTTTGTCATTCATGGTGAATCGGGAAAACAGTTTCCAAACAATCTACATGCTCAATGTTGTTGTTTTTTCGGGGGGGGGGGGGCACATGTATTTTATGTCACATGGCTACGCTACCATAGGAAAGCTTCTGGTAGCTCTATGAAGTTAAAGTGATTAAAATAAGTTATCATAAAAACTAGGGCTACCGTACTAAAAAATACTCAACAATTAAAATTTTGAACTTATGTCTAAAGTTTCAGTTTGAATATTTCCAAATGAACCCCATAGTTTGCATACAAACTCCTCTGTCAAGTTTTGTGGTTCTACGACAAATTATAACTTTTTTGAACATTTTTTTAAGCAATCAGAAATCTTCGGTTCTTTTAGTAGTCGCTATGAAGAAAAGTTCTGTTTACTTTTCAACTCTATATGTATTCAGATTAAGATACCGATCTAGTGAATACTAATCAAGTATTCCATCGTTTCATTTGTTTTATCCTCTTCAAAATTGAATTGAAACACCATTGAAACTATATACTTTCTGAAAGAGCAGAAAAAGGGGAGTGCCAGAATGTCAATTATTTTGGCTAACACACAAATTATTGAAAGATTTGACTAATTACATAAGTAATTAAATTTTAATTAAGATTGTAACTTTAAAAAAAGGAACTGACACCAGTAATGCTGAATCAATTATTTTGGTGCCAAATGGAAGAGTTCAGTATGTATTCCAAAAACGTGTCTCATTTTTTTCTGCATCGTATTTATTTTTAAAGATATTGTTTAGTCAAATTTTGTTCTGACATTTTAAAATAAAAAATTTGATAATTTCTTCTTTAATTAGTAGTAACTTAAAAAATGTTAGTAATAAGAAGAATAAAGCAAAACACGTTTTTGGAATACATACCTAATCTTTCCATATGGCACAAAAATAATTGATTCAGCATTGTGAGTGTCAGTTCAAATTTTTAAAAAGTTATAATATTAATTAATATTTGCATATGTAATTAGGCATATCTGTTAAAATATTGTGTGTAAGCAAATATAATTGCCTTTGTTGTACTACCCTGTTTCTCCTCTTTCAAGATATATATATAGTTTTGATGGTGTTTCAATTTGATTTTGAAGAGGATATAACAAATAAAAAAAGGAGCACTATATCAGTCTTCACTAGATCGCCACCTTAAACAAGATACTATTACCAGCAAGTCGAGCCTAACTCTATGCTGAAATAAAGAATCGTTCAGGGTTACCGTAGAAATGTGTAGGCCTATTAAGAATAGTACATAGGCCTGGGTTATTCAGCCAGCAAAGTAGACCCTACTGTTATTTTTACTGAATGCTACATTAGAAATAGGCTATGGGTCTAGAAGAAATAGGCCAAGTTGGCCTCGGGCCTGAGCCTAGATGAAATAGTTGGCCTCGGACCTCATAACCATGTGGTTTGTGGTAGGCCTACCCTTTAATAGGTCTACCTTCAGTTTTTCCGTAGGCCTGTAATCTTAGACCGGAAAAGCAGGGTATGTTACGGGTATTATGGGTCTGTGCGTATAATATGGGTCTCTCGTGTGTTTAATATGGGTCCCCTCTGTATAATATGGGCACACCATGCCCATATTACATGCACGTGACATACCTAAGGTTCTGACCTTCACCAAGATTTTAATCATGTGATCCAATCATCGCCCATCCGTGAACAAAATGGACATTTCTTTGTCACAAAACATTGCCTTTTTCCGCTGTAGATCATGCATTTTGTGTCAGGAAGGGGTGAAATTTACAGTTACGTTGTAAGAAAGTTGTGTTGTTATTTTATACATTCCTTAGGCCGACTTTTTTCGGACCTGTACAACCAGGCGTTGTTATGGCTGCGTCGTCTGCTGCACGCCTTTTGATCACGTGGCACTTCTGACATAAAATGCGTTCTTTGCATAATTAGAGGGGGTGCCCATATTACTCGCGGGCCCATATTACCCGACGTCACCCTACTTTTGGAGAGAGATTCACAACTCACTTCTAATTTCCAAATGCAAAGGCATGAACATTTCTTGGGGCCCCTAGACCATTTGTTTAACACGTGGCTTTGCGATTTTTTGTCTGTTTTCAATGAATTGTGCGCCCGTTCCTGTTTTCAACTTCTTATCCAAATGCGTCCCCCTTGACTATATTGAAACCTGTTGGAAATGTTCTTTGTGGAAGGGTTCAATAAAATGTTTACTGAGCCCATGTGTTATTGAAGGTTGTCAGTCCTCGGAGATCAATAGCCAGCACACTCGGCTGACGCCTCGTGTGTCATTGATCTCCACGGACTAATAGCCTTCAATGACAAATTGGCTCTCCTCCATTATATGTTGTAATATATAAGAAAACACATAGTAGATATATACAGTGCTAAAAACAGACAGTGGCTCGGTGGCCAAATGCCACCAAAAAGCTGGGCCATCTTATTTTGTAAGAAACTGATGACTACAAAGGTGCCTTAAAATTAACTTTGGGGCCATCAGCCCTCCCGGGCGAGTTTCTAGCACTGATACAAGAAAAAGGAACCATGTTAGGTAGGATAGGTTTTGACATCAGTAAACAGCAAATTTTAATACTATCAGAAAAAGGTCTCAAGTAACAAATGATAACAGGTATAAGTTAGGCCTACAAGAATGGCAAAAGACCATTGCTTCCCACCCTACCAGACGGTAAAAGAGGGAATCTCTAATGATATGAAAACAGGACACAAACGCGAGTGGATCAAAGAATACGGTTTGATTGACAATTGAGAACAGTTGCCATACGGCTAATGCCACGCAGCGAACTTGATTCAAGATTTGGATACCCGTTTGAATTTGGCGCTGGAATGTCAGACATTTTGCCCAAAATAGTTTGTGTGGGACATTTGCGACAATTATAAGCTTGTTGCCATGGATGTATGTGGATTTCAACGGATTATCAGTGTGATATTCCCGTAAATATAGTTTTAGAATAAACTGGTGAGTGACAGCTTGTCGGTTTGTACAGAAACGGAGAAATCATTTGAAACGTGAAGCGGGATGGTGGTCCAGGTACGAGCTCCGTTTGACGACGTTATGCTTTTAGGCCCACCCTCCCCAATCGAATGATTGACTGCACCGATTAATATACAATATTTTATTGCAGATAAGGCCCTATATGTGGGCCATTGCACGTACAGATGTTCCAAGCTCACCCTCTCTACCAGTCCCCGATCTAGGACAACTCCAAACACAGTACTTCATTTGTACTGGAATCAATACAATTAAATGGGCCGTGTCGATTATGACATTGACGCATACCTGCCTCCACTGAACCATTCTTTTTAGGAATGGGGATTTGGTACAGTTGGTATGTGCGTTTCCCATTTTCGGGTGGTTGATTGGTGCCGAAGTTCGCTAGTTCGACACCCGGCAGTTCCGTGGTTACAAACATATTTTATACTCGACACCTCGTGTGTTATTGATCTCCTGGGACTGTTAACTTTATTATTATAAAAGCATATTATAATTACATTAAAAAGACGAGCACTGATTGACCGGTGGGTCTTTCCAGATCACGTGTTAAAGATCAGTGACATATGGTGCTCATTATCAATAGGCCTAGCACATGCTGATATTCCCTTTTTACCGTCAGGTGGCATGGTAAGCAATGGCCTTTTTCATTACCGGCATAGCGCAAATGACGCGCAGTCGGGCGCACACGTTTAGCAGACGACCACTTCACATTGATGTTTTAACAGAATGGCGAGGAGAACATTTGCCAGTTGCATGGTAAAATTTGTTGTTTTTATTGATGTCAAAACCTATCTATCATTGTCCGTTGTTCCTGTTAATGTTATAGATGCATGTTATGGTTGCTTTTATATTATAAAACAAATGCTGCAGGGAAGCCCATGTTTTATTGAATTTGAATGTCATCAGTCCTCGGAGATCAATAACACAATCGGCCGACGCCTCGTGTGCTACTGATAATATCCTCGGTCTGATAATCTTCAATAACACATGGGCTGCTCTGCATTATCTGTATATTATAAGCTTTTATATAATTAAATTAAAAAGCGAACACCGATTGGCCGTTGGCTCTTTGCAGGCCATGTGTTAAAGATTAATAACACATGCGAGACATAGATATTCCCCTTTTTAGCGTTCATTGCCCTTTGGAGGGGGTGGGGGTGGGGGGAGGAATATCCCCTCTGGATCACCGGTAACATCTAATTCTAAGGCCCTTTTCACAGGTCACAGTATATTCATAAGCCCACATCACAATCACAATAATGTCAATCATCGAAATCGGAATCACATTTATCGCCAAAATAATAATCACAATCACCGATAATGAGATATCGCCGGATTGTAAAAGTACAATCATATTTCACGTGTATTTATTTTGGCAAGTATCGCATAACAAGGAACTATCCTGATCACAAATCACAGTTAAGTAAACAGGCCTAATAACGTATAAAGAAATAGGTCCCCCCCCCCCCCCGCCGTTAGCAATGGCTTTTTGGCACTACTTAACAAAGTGCAAGGAGGCTTGTACTATTTGTAGGCCTAACTAGCACTCCCTTTATTATTTGTTACTTCATACCTTTTTCTGATGTTATTATTATTATTATTATTATTATTATCATTATCATTATCATTATCATTATCATTATCATTATCATTATTATTATTATTATTATTATTATTATTATTATTATTATTATTATTATTATAATTGAAACCTCCATTACTGGAGAACACAATATAGTATACATTAACATTTGTTGTTTTACTGATTAATGTCAAAACCTATCATTGTTCGTTTTTCCTTTAGATCTACTATATCATATATGGTTGTTTATAGGCCCTTTTTATAAAACAAATAATGCAGCGCCGCTGCAGCCGATGGCCTTGAGGTGTGGCGGACCTGGGCCATGAAATAAACCAGTTCATTTAGGACTCGAGTTTATAGGGCTCACTGCACAGGGATTTGCATCAGAAAAATAAAAGTGTGTCAATATAAATTATCGTTGTTTGTCTTGCTCTCTGATCGAGGGCGCCGGACTGAGGGCGCGAGTCCCTTTAGTGACGAGAAGGGGACAAACGAGATATGCTGCCTCCGCGCATCTTTTCCCGATTAAATCGCTTTTGTCCGCTGCATACATACAATCTTTACCTCCAGTTTTTCCTAAGAACCTACTTCGTCGATTGCAACGCAACAATCGCTCCACTAGCAACAACGTACCGGTTTTTTTTCACCTTTATTCTCAACTCTTCAAATAAGTCAGTCTTCATTGTACGGAAATGACCTTTGACCGACCCCAAACGGCACTTCGAGAATTACTGGCCTCTCATTGGCCAAGCTATTCCCGGTAAATTAAATTAATATATTGTTCAGTCAAGACATTTATGTTAAAGGAATGAAAGTGCTAATGTTACAGTAAATCGCAGCTTATAAGTTATAGCTCCCAATATCTTGATTGACAGTCCACAATACAGCATTCCCCAATTTCTGTTCAATTTTTTCATATTTATTTTCTTTGAAAGATCAATGTATGATATTGTAGTTTTCTCTCCACAGTGGTTTCTAATCATTCGTTGACATTGAGTAAATAGGCCTACTAACCAGTTTGTAGCATATTCTCCACCCATAGTGGTGCTACTTTTGCATTCATTCGACTTCCCTGCCGTCAGGTTAAAAATACCGCCAAGTTTCACTTTGCGTGACGTCACAGACTTGTGTTTGGAATTATAACAAACTATTCAAAAAATAATGCAACACATCTCCGCTCATAAAGCATTTTACAGATAAATTCTTGCAATATTATTAAAGCAGTTTGACATATAAGTAAAACATAAATGTCTTGACTGAACAATATATTAATTTAATTTACCGGGAATAGCTTGGCCAATGAGAGGCCAGTAATTCTCGAAGTGCCGTTTGGGGTCGGTCAAAGGTCATTTCCGTACAATGAAGACTGACTTATTTGAAGAGTTGAGAATAAAGGTGAAAAAAAACCGGTACGTTGTTGCTAGTGGAGCGATTGTTGCGTTGCAATCGACGAAGTAGGTTCTTAGGAAAAACTGGAGGTAAAGATTGTATGTATGCAGCGGACAAAAGTGATTTAATCGGGAAAAGATGCGCGGAGGCGGCATATCTCGTTTGTCCCCTTCTCGTCACTAAAGTGACTCGCGCCCTCAGTCCGGCGCCCTCGATCAGAGAGCAAGACAAACAACGATAATTTACATTGACACACTTTTATTTTTCTGATGCAAATCCCTGTAGCTCACTGTGGGAAGCGCACCCTGCTTTGGTTCCATAGTGCTCGACCACGCTGGCCGAATTACACGTGGCATGATCAGAAAGTAAAACACAGGATGTGCTTGGATTAAATGAAAAATCACACTGTCAGCAAACTAAAAAATGCACGTTTCACCACTGATGTGACATTTTGGGTCAAATATTTGCACTGTTCAGCACAGTCCATGCTGTAATCACTAGCGTTTGCCGTGATATCCGTTGTTAACATGAAGGCGTGGGCCAGACTCGGCCACTTGCTGATTAGACAATCAGGCCAACAATGGAATACATAATTAATTACGGTCCGGAAAAGTTCGGTACAACTTGGTATGAACAGGTTTATTCCTGATATTTCCGCCCGGTGTGGCATATTCTCTATTTTTTTCCCATTAATAGTGCATTTACCTACAAGTTAACGCCATAACGAAGGGCATACATGGCAAATGACATTTGCACCCATTAACTAATAATTGGCTTTGACTATGCTACAAATGAATAATGACCGCGATAATGCTTGTTTTTTGTGACATTTGACAATCTTTAAAAAGTCTTCTCCACGACCACATTGGCCTAGAAATGCTATAGGGTCACGACCCCATTTGAGTGAGGGACAAACACAGTACACGGGTCAGTCACCTTGACCCCATCCCTAAGGTCACAGGTCTACAAGGCGGATTTTACAGTTCATTTGACAACTTGAGAACTTTTGAGCTAGAAGATCCATTATCTGAGCCAGAGGCGGAGTTACACATATGAGTGACCTCAACTTCATTCACAAGGTCACGGGGTCACTTTCCCCTAATTAACTCTTTCATTTGATAATTTGAAAACTCTTTGTACTTAATCCTTTTCCAGGTACGACTTGACAGTTGAGTATAAATTTGATATTTCTATATCAGACAATCCTCAAGTAAAGTGACCTTTACATAATTCGCAAGGTGACAAACCTCTTCATTTTGTACATGCGAGGTCGGCTGAGCACAGGAATCACACACACACACACACACACACACACACACACACACACATATATATATATATATATATATATATATATATATATATATATATATATATATATATATATATATATATATATATATATATATGTGTATATGTGTATATATATATATATATATATATATATATATATATATATATATATATATATATATATATATAAGTCTGGTGTAAATACAGCCATGGTTATTATTCATGTGTAATGGGTTGGTATGAAGGCAATGGGTGTGGTATTTTAGGGAAAATAGGGTCAAAATGAGGCTTGGTATCAAGCACGTGTGCCTTTTTTCCTGTAAACCCAATCACATATAAGAAATAATCAGCCTCAAAATGATTGCTAGCAACTTTTTTCCTCAATAACCAATCAGAGATGTAAGAAGATTCGCTATTATAATAAATATTGCCCTGAAAATGGCTGCCAGCAAAGGGGATAGTGTCTATTGACAACAAAACTTTGAATTTGAACATCTTGCTGAGAAAAGTTATTACAGCATTGAGCAATGCACCCTCCACCCCACCCCACCCCACCCCACCCCACCCCCGAAAAACTGGGCCTCATTGTTTTGGTTGCCTTATTTTTTTTTAATATTTAGAGAATAAATTATGACGGTGCAGAATTATCAGGAATTTGATGGCCCCAGCCTTGGCCTGGCGGATCAAATTCATGATAATTCTGTTTCGTTGAGCCTCGCGGACCGAGGCAATCAAATTCGTGATAATTCCGCCTCGCCTTGGTTTTTTCTGACTTTAACATGGCAAATTAGATGCATAAAAACGCAACCAAAATCACCTTGCGGGTGGGCCTACAGCAGAAACCAAAAGCACACGCTTCCAGCAGTATGGATGCTTGTGCCGTTCTGGAAACAACAGTCAACATCAGGGAAATGATGTGCGTGCGCTTTGACGTGCGATGGTCATCAGTTCCAGGCAAGTTCGGCGTGCGAAGGGTCTTTGGAAATTTGACTTGTTACTTCTGTTTCAGGGACCTGTGTCCACAGTGTACTTACGCTGTGGTCGCATGTGGCTGAGTTTATATATATATATATATATGTATATATATATATATATATATATATATATATATATATATATATATATATATATATATATATATATATATATATATATATACAGGGTTTCGGATCACCCCATTTTTCAGGACATTTGCCTACCTTTTTTTTAATTGTCCTGAAGAAATCTTCAATTTATGCTTAAATTGTATTGACATGTCCTAAAATGATTTGACTGTTTGCTGTCATGAATGAAAATTGTCATGAAATCAAGCATTCCCAGCTGAAACCCTGTATATATATATATATATATATATATATATATATATATATATATATATATATATATATATATATATATATATATATATATATATATATATATATATATATATATATATATATATATATATATATATATATATATATATATATATATATATAATTTGAAGGCTGCTACACTTTATGCAACCAGGCCTTACCCGTCACTGGGACCATAAAAACTCCTGATAATTCCGTCCCGTCGTGCTTCTATCTATCTATATTATATACCAAACTTGTGCATTAAAAATATTATTTACGCCGAATGGAAATACAAAGGTTATCATATGGTTGTAGAGCTGTTTCACCCTTGTATCAGCCCCTCGCACCCGTATCGACACTCCATCTTCGGTTTCGTGACAATACGGGTGCCTGGGTGCTGATACAGGGGTGATACAGCTACAACCACGTGATAAGCTGTAAGTAAATAAAGAAAATAATTAGTTACTACCTGTCTGTTCACCGGAAACAAGAAAATGTGTACGTGAAAAGATCTGTATCACATAAAGCCAACGGCTGAATGGGATACAAATCTTTTCACCTTGATATTTTCTTGTATCGCCTGAACAGACTGGTAGTGACGATTTTATCCTGTAATAGGACTATAAATGTGAAATAAAAACTACTAAAAAAACATATCAATTTATTAAATAAAACAACTATTTAACAAAATGTAGAATACTATACTAGGCAACAAGGCTTTTTTTCAACTGAAGTAGGCCTATTTTTTACTGACATCACTCATTTGATTCATGAACCTGATCGCAAAGCAGGTATACAGAATATGTACACCTGTTTGGTGATCAAGTCCAAAACGAGGCTAAATTATGTATACCCTGATGGTGCTCATTAATATTCATGAGCCTGGTTGCAAAACAGGCATGGGTCATTATCAGCTATTGGTCGACTTTAACGGTGCAAACATGCCAAAATTTCACACTGATCGTATTTTTAAATTTCCCTTTTTTTTTCAATTTTAACTAGATAATGAATTTAATTAAACTGATAATTTCAGAGCAGGAGACTGTTATGTATGAACAAACTTAATGCAAAGAATAGAACTTTCACTGGGAAAAATGTTGAACGTCTTATTTTTGCCCCTTTCAAAATATAAAAGAGATACCCATATTTTTCAGCATTTATACTGCAACAAATTTGTGTCACACATCATACTAATTGATGCATTTCTGTTGTTATTATATGGCTATGAGCTCTGAAATTAGGGTAAAATGCTCAAACAGAGCACTAATTTTGTTTGCCATCATACCAGGAACTATGTGAAATCGTATTCAGTCCTTGTGTGATTATGGCAGGGATGCCTTTATCCACTCATACCTTGGTAAGTTTGAAAGAAGCATCCTGTACAAAAGTACGAGCACTGACAAATGTGTTTCGGACATCCCCCTCGTGTTAACATTTTGTTTAGGACATTGAAAGCCCATATAAGTCAAACAATCAATTCTTTTGGACATGTGTGATGTAGCAGATAAATTGTTTCTGAAAGATTGAATGCAAATTTTAATTTTTTGTAAAGAATTTTGTTTTCAACAGCCCAAACAGCTTTGTTTTCTGGGAAACAAGAACATGCATGCCAAAAAGCAGTAGATACATGTAGATGTACATCTGCAGCTATTACTGACATGGTTTGAATGATGCCTGGCTCAAAGGTTGTGTACTTTGCAAGATATATGATTTGTTTAAACCATAACTGCAGTAAACCTTCAATCTCATTATTATGTGAGAGGATTTTTTTTTCTGACTTGTTCTTGTTAATTTTGTTTCGGACATCACTTTATTTGTTTACATTACATTTATCTGGAAGTTACATATGTATGAGTTCAGTAACAACCATAAGATGAAAATGAGTAAATGCTATCCAAGTTGTTGACAACTTTTAAAGTTAAAAAATAAGAGCAAATCACAACACTTGTTGAAACAAAATGTACACAGAAGAGTGAAAGCACAGTTTGTATATAGACAAAATATTGTTACCAGGTCTGAAAAAGCCTTCCATGTCAGAGAAAGTTTAAAGGGCGGGGCGGGGGGTGGGGGGGGTGGGGAGGGGCCTCGGGATATTGGGATGGCGTATCAGCATAGTTTTTGTGCCCCCCCCCCCGCGGGGAAAAAAAACCCAAAACGACAAGAATTTGCGCTCCCCCCCCCCCCACCAGCAAGTCTGCCGAATTTTGTGTCCCCCCCCCTCCCCCCGCCTTATCCTGGTTATTGTTTTATGCCTTTAAAATAAACTGATTCACAATTCTATGACCCCCTATTAGGAGCATAGGTAGTTTTGTAGCCCCCCCCCATTATTGGGTACAGAAATTTTGTTAGCCCCCCCCCCCCAATATCGCGCCCGCCCCCCCGTAAATAATGACCGCCCCCTTATATGCATTTTTAACCTGATTTGATGCTATTTTGCGGTATATGATATAATGAGAAGGTATGCGTGACCAATGCACATGAACCAGCCAAGGAGTTTCAAGTGTTGACAGTCACAATGTAGTTAATACCTTACTAGATGTCCACTTAATTATGAGAGTTTATGTACACAACTCTGCAGAGACAGAAAGAAAATTGCACTCTTCAAATTCCAGGCAATTGGCCAGGGTGGGTGGGTATCAAATGTTTGGTGGTGGCATGCAGCTTGTGCCTTCCCAAACCTACTCTTGGTTAGGGCACTTTTTCATCAAAAAATTTACATTGCTTACAGAATATTTTATTACTAGTGTGAGAAATATGGGCCCAAAATGTGCAAAATTGCTTCTTGGAGCAAATATTGACCTTTGTCAGGAAATATTATTATTGGTGGGCCATCTGACACAAAAGGGTTTTCTGTGTTAGACAATTTGAGCAAAATATAGGCCCAACGATGAAGAAGCATTCTGAAACAGCATATACCTGCTATGGTCACTAAATTATTTATAAGGGCACTCCCACCCGCAGGTAACTGGCTACACAGAAGCTAAACAAAAGTGTAAACTTCACCGGAGTATGGTGCTTTTTTCTGCTCCAAAAGAATGTATGTGTGCCTATGAGCTCCACTGAAGTACAGGCTGCACATCAGTCTTCAACTATGTTGTCTTGTTTCAGAGGTGGTTAGGCTGCATTATGACATGGTTCATGAGAAATGTAAGGTCCATGCAAAACATAGTGCTTTTTTTAGCTTTTTGGAAGCCACAGTTCTATTGGATTTTAGGCTTTGGGAAGAGCTTCACAGGCTTCAACATAGTAGAGATCCATTGGATTTCATAGATATATTTTCTGAGGATGAACCTATAGCTCATCCTTAGCTTCCTAATAAATGTGAGAAGCTTTAAAGGCTCCATGGGAGGCAGCAATAGGTTGGAAACTGGAAAGGAGTGGGGGGTGGGGGGTGGAGTGTTCAGTCTCATCTCAAATATTCTGGCAATTACAGATACAATATAATCTTGAACATGTCCCTCCCAAATGAGATTTTGTCGTGACTCAATCAAGTATACATTGTATATTTCACAATGCCAGGCTTTGAGAGGCCAGGTCATCAAATTATAGCATCCTTGCTTAAGTCTTAAGTCTTATAGAAAAGTGAAAAATAAGTGTATAAACTGTATAACAAATGAAATATTTGTGTCATTTCTCAAAAAAAAAAAAAAATCTTGGCTTATAATACCTAGCCATTCAACTTCCACAAAAAAAAACCCAATGAAGCTTAAGTACCGCACCCTTAAATGGTTTTGTTAACGGTCTGTAGTGTTGTCCAAAACAGATCAAGCAGTTATGGTTGTGACTCTGATTGTAGTAATATATCAAATCTGTTGATGAAGAAATTCTATGAATACATTTAAATATGTTTTACACTACTCCTACAGGAATGGAACATCTGCTCTTAAATATATAGTTTTTTTTTCATGGTGACAGCTCAGAAAGTAACGCAAGGTTTGAAGAATGTCTAGCTAAAACTGGGTTGCAAAATGATAATGGAACATTGATTCATGAACAGTTACCTATCGAGCACAACAAAAGCACACCAGTGACATTTACCCTGTTACCCAGAGCTACTTGAAGCAAGTGTAACATAGAAATTATTGAAATTGTTGAAAATTGACAAAATGTGTAGACATAAGTAATCATGTTCATGATATTAACTGTCCATAGTGATGTCCGAAACATGTACAACCTTGTCCTCCCTCCCATTATAAACTGGTTTATTATTTTTTTAACCTTTCTTTAGTGATTGCTGATGCAGCTCCCCTTGCATGAAGGTTTGTTTGTGCATTATTTGTTTCTAATATGAAAGGTTTCTAACATGTCTATGCTAATAGCCCTGTTTCGGACATCACCATTGTTTCGGACATCACCAATGTTAACAGAAATTTGATTTTTCATGTTCCTTGCTATTCAATTAAGTTTGGCCGTCCAATTTGACACATCATGTTTATCAGTTGAAGCCAAACAGATTCCTGTACCAAACAGTAAACTTTCATCTCTCATACAATCTGGGCACCTAATGTTCAGTTGTTTCGGACATCACCCAAATGTTAAAGAAAATTGTTCACACAGCTTTCTCTGATTTCATGTCTTCATAAGAGCTGCCAAGATATTAGGACTCTGTCAGAAACAATGAGTACCAATTAAAGTTATGTATAACTATAACTTCATCACCTTTTGTTTGGGGGTTGCAAAATCAAGTTGCACTAAACTTACCAAAGTTAAGGGAAGGTACTGATGTCCGAAACATCGCTTTCATGAATCTCCTACAGTAAAATGCTGCGCATAATTTCACTCATACTTGGTATGTATAAACTACAGACAATTTTTTCGTAAGAAAGCTTAATACACATCCCTATATACCATGGCGTTTTGGAGTGCAGCTTGTAATTAAGGTTATTCAAAAAATGCACCAGGGGACGGGTACTACCTTCAGCCACTGTGGGTTTTAAAGAGGCACTGTTGATTTGGTTCTGCTGTGGTAGCTAGGCCTTGGGAAGATTTGTACCTGGATATACCCAACTTCTTCAGCCCTCACAAAAGTTTCCCCCTAACACCAGCAGAAGTGTAATATTCGGAAAGTCGACCAATAGGTGAGAATGACCCGTATACCAAATTTCTATACTTGTTTGGTGATCAGCAAGGATAACAAAGAGTGGCGACGGGGAATTCTCTCGTACTTTCAAACCAATCAGCAAACTTAAATTTCATCTATTACAGAATATATATATATATATATATATATATATATATATATATATATATATATATATATATATATATATATATATATATATATATATATATATATATATATACGTCTTGGGTGGTTTATAGACAATTATACACTGCCCCCCTAAATATACAATGGTATAGGTCCTACAGTCGCTTTGTGGGTAATGCCCATTGTCTGCGGGTCAATTATAGCCTCAAACCGGACCGTGGGCAGTATATACTAAGTATAGCTTACACACAATTTCTGGGCATTTATAGCTTCCCATAATATCTGGGCATATTTGCTAATTTGTACGTTTCTGCAACCTCTAGGTAGCTCATTGAATTTAAGGCAAACATGGTTTATGGGCATTTTTTAACTGCCGATAAACCGAACAACTACCCACAAGACGGTCTGAGGATTACAATTTTGACCATAATTTTGACCACTATATATATATATGTATATGTATATATATTGTGGTTTTAATGACAATATGTGCAAAGGGGGAAGTTGGTGGTGTATGCTTTTGATCGAATTCTTCCAATACGGTATGCGTAAATCGCATGTTTCAATTGGATTTTGCCCGAATAAGTCTGATGTTTTTTCGCTGTTTAACAGCAGCCAATATATAATGATAGGTATCCCGGATGTCTTGCCGATGGCTTACTGTATACGCCACTGTCACATGACACAATTTATGCAATATTCTTAGGCCTTCAACGCGCCGCCAGATCCTAACCACTGGAGCCTACTCGGCCAATTATAAAGTGTTTCCCATTGCTCGGCTCGCATTTTGATACACTGGTTGCAAAAGGACTTGAGCAAGGTTGGCGATCTGCCGGAAAAAAGTCAAATGCTCCGGGCATCAAGGCGCGCTACCAGGCTCACAGTGCGGAAGGATCAGCTATCTGTTAGTGCATGCTCTACAAAATCACAAAAGAGATAGATACGCATCTCCAAAACAAATAAACAGGAATGTGGTCGGAGGGGGAATATCAGTTTTAATCTTTTTTTTTTTTTTCTTTTTTTTTTATGAAAATGCACAGTCAAATTTATAAATAATGTGAGCTGCTGACTGTTTGCTGCCTGGCGCTGGCTCACTGAGTGACACGACTGTCGAAAGACGCTTATTCAGTTGGACAAAGGTCTGTATGTTGGCAATAAATCTGATTCTCCACAACCGCTGTCTGGCCGTCATGTCCAGTATTTAATTCTGGCCTTGTCAAACCCCATAAAAGGAGCACCTGACAAAACAAATGGAGGCTTGGAGCTTTCTAAGCGTTTTATCGGTTGTACCTTTATCTTCCTTCCTGAACATTTTATTCTATAAGTTACTTTATTTTATTTTCTTGCATGTTGCATGCGATTTACATTAAGTTGACCAGGGTTTTCATGCATTTCTATAATTTGTGTGAATTTCGTGTTTTGAAGGTTAATGTGAAAGTACTTTTTTGTTTTGTTTTTAGGCACCAAGACGGCACCCAGCCCCACGTATTGCAGCACTTGGAATATCACATTGAGCTCAAAGGAGCGGCCTGGATAAAGGTTTTGTCTCCTACATCATCTTACACAGTGAAAATAATATTACCAACTTGGAAGACGAGATCATCTGGGCTTTTGGTCACAACAGCAAGAAACCTTAGCCATGTCAAGTGACTTTATGGTGGTTCTGCGCAGATGCAGACGAAAAAACTGGAAGACTTCCTTGCGGAACACCCTTCTCATTTTTTACTTGTTCCTTGTGATATTCGCGTTATTCAATGGGAATTCACGTTGTCGGGAGGAGATCCCATGGCCACTTCGGGCAAACCAGATGAACGCAAATGCAGAGAAAATGTGCAGAATAGACACCCAGAAGCTTGGTAGGTGTTCGGGATACGATGGTACAGTAATGAAACTAAACTTTCATAACCACAGCAGTAACAATAATTATCGTTATGATAAACATGATATACTCTCACTTGCAAGTAGAATAGCAGCATCCAGACAAACAACCTATCATAAGGACTACCTTTATGAAATTGTTTCCTGAGTTTTTTCTCATCAAAATTGCTTCCTCAAATATATTTTGGCTGGTTTATAGTAACAAGAAATGTTTGTGAAGCATCATACCCTCCTACCGCAATTATGTTCGCCCTCATTACCCTGTGAGTAGTACTTAATAGGGCACTCATGATCTTGAGAAGTGGATGCAGAAATCAGATTCACTAAAATGACCTTTTGATCTTCAAAATTAGGTCAACCTTTACCTTTTCTGAAAGCTGATCTAGCCATAATAGAAGACTTTAAACATCTACAAGATAAAAGTCCTGCCTTAAAAGAAATTGCAGTTATTAGCAAAAAACCGCATCAGTAATGTGACTCTGTGACGTTGGGAAATGACTCAAGGTCACCCATTTCAGAACTTCACCTAGCTCTTATATAAGGCTATATTCCTGTGCAATATCAAAGCCTTTGGACAAAAATATCTCCAGATTTCATGTGGAAACTAAGTTCACTAATAGGACTCTAGGTGGTGACCTTGGGAATGTGATCAAGGCGATGCATCTTCTAAGGTGACCAAGCCCTAATTGAGGACTATTACCATGTGCAATATTGGAATCACAAGTTAATTCTGAGCTACAATGCAGAAATCAAGTGCACTAAAGTGCCCTTTTATCTTTGAATTTAGGTGAAGATCACCCATCTTGAAAATTGAGATAATCCTGATTAAGGACTATAATCATGTGCAATAAAGAGGTCCTATATAAAAATGTAGTTATTGTGTAGAAATCAAAACATACTCTGGTACCTCTGTGACCTTGGGAATAGAGTCAAGGTCAGCCATCTTCAGACTTCACCTAGCCCAGATATAGGAGTATATACCTGGACAATGTCAAAGTCCTATCTAAAAAAAATCTTGAGTTATGGTGATTAAACCACAGTTTCTCTACTGACCAGAATGACTGACCAACTTACCGGCCTGGTCACCTTGGAAATTTGGTCAAGGTCATTCATCGTCTAACCTGTCCAAGCCTCCATTAAGCACTTTTACCATGTGCAATATTGAAGTCCTAACTTAAATTCTGAGTGACAATTTGGAAACCAATTTCACTAGAGTGACCTTGTGACCTTTGAATTTAGGTCAAACTCACCCATCTTCAGATGTAACTTAGCCCTTGAAAAGGACCATAATCCTATGCAATATACAGGTCCTATCATAAAAGCTTTTCTAGTAATTGTGCAAAAAAAGAAAAGACAACAGTACCTCTGTGACCTTAAAAATAGGGTCAGCCACCTTCATACTTCACCTAGCCCTTAAACTGGAGTATACTCCTGGGCACCATTAAAGTCTTACCTCAAAAACTTCTTAAGTTATGGTGTGGAAATGACAGTCTCTCTACTGACCAACTGTCCAACATGAGCAAAGCTATATGCCCCGCTTTCTTTGAAGGGGGATGGGTGGGGGGGGGGCATAAAAATACAACGACATAAAGTACTTTAAGTGGGAATGTATGCATATGAGACGCAGTGAGACAACTAACAAATCTGGCAGTTAGCTTTAAATTGCAGCAAAATTTTCGTATTAGGAATCTTCAGCCTTAAAGAAACTCATGTTCATGAAATACAAAATCAAGCTACCTCCTCAGCTATGTCTGTGGAGAAGGCTACAGTAAACAGCTAAAGTGAGGGTGGTCACAGTGACCATGTTCTAACCAAAACGCTTTCCCATGTGCCATGGTACAGTTTCTCCATTATTTGCCCAAAATCAGCTAAGTGTTCCTCAAGGAACCAACGTTCTTAATGCAACTTATGGAAGTGATGAATTAGTATCATCATGCCAGCTGGTATTATATGTTCTGAGAGTTCCCCATATACAAATATTAACTTAATGGAGATGCACAAGTAAGAGGCACCTGACCAATAGTTTTGAAGTTAAAATATCATTTCTGTGTACCCCTAGACCTTAATCTATTCAGCAAGAGTTGCTGGTATATTATTTCACTTGTTTGTTCTCTGATAATCATTTTACTTCCTTCCCATCCCAAACCAGATACTACATTCTCTTCAACCAGTGTGAAAATATTCAAATCCCCACCAAGTGATTTGTGGTGTCGCTATTATTCCCTGATTCTATGCAAATTTGCAAAGTAAGAGTGTATTTATTATATAAATAGGGGCAACAGTGTTTTGAGGAAGTATATATATATATATATATATATATATATATATATATATATATATATATATATATATATATATATATATATATATATATATATATGTATATTAAGGCCCAGTACAAAACCATAGGTCACATTAATAGGCTGGTCTCCACAGTCTTTAGGTGTTTGCCACAGCCCCCATACAAAATTCTGGGGGTTCAGTGCTGTCTCCATGCTGCTCATCACTGCCGTCTAAGCCCATCACTCCTGGTGGCTGTGATCCATATTGGCAAGCCTGTGCTACTCAGTTTCCCACTCTGGCATCCATTTATTGTGGAAGCGTATTATCGGCAGCTCCCACTTGTTTCGCACTTTTTCGGTGCTTTTGTTTTTTTTTTTTTCTTTTGTATGATAGGTGATAGGTTTCCTGGGAAATTTGTCCTGTTACCAGCATTGTCAGTCCAGATTTGTGAGTCATGGTTATGGATGTTGAGTTGGACTTCCTTTTGGACACCAACCACCACAGGATGCCCTATTGGGATGACCATACTGCATGTGTAGAAGCAGCATTTTTGCATGAGGTGAGTCTGCGAGACATTTGTTGATGATGCACTCCTTTTCAGTGGCAGAAAGTCCTTCAGGCAGATATGAGATCTGCTGGGCAGAGGCTGCAACATACAGAGACATGCTGTGACTGTGAGCATGAGGTCAGTGTACCTTGTGGGGTGGCCCTGGTCCTTGAGTGGAGGCACATGCCCTCGAGATCAAGTCCTGGGCCTCTACTAGTTTGCCCAGGCCTCACATCCAGGTCCAAACTGGTCCTCGAATATATGACTGGCGGGGGGCACCTGTCAGGCCATGCTGAGACTGGTCCTTGAGTCAAGATTCCTCCTTGAATTGAGGTTCCTGGTCCTCCAACTGAAGCTTGTCTTCGAATTTAGGTCCCCAGTAGGGGAAAGTAGGCCTTCCATGGATTCTCCATGGACTGTGGCTGCTTTTCCCTATGCCAGGGTCCCCTCCACATGCACTGTAGCTTAATTGGATTGGTGGTGAGTGACCCCCCCTCCCCCCACACACACACCTTCCTGATCATTCTGCTGCCAGCTGTGTGTTGGTGCATGGAGGTGGAACAAGAACTGTTGTGCAGAGTTGCACAACAGCTTGTAGACAAACAGGTCATCAAGCCAGTGTTGGACAGTGGGTGAACAGGTAGAAGAGACTATTAGCCCTGTTGAAACCATTTGGGAGGGCATCTGCTCTGACGGCACATCAGTGGAGGCACCTGATGGGGACATTGATGTCCATGGGCTGTCAGGTCTATCTTTGGCCTATCCAGCTCTGAATCCAAGATCAATGGGATTGAAAGATCCTTCTCTTGCCTCAGCATCTTGTGATCTATCCTTACAATTGGCTGATTTTGAGTTGGTGTCTCACAGGGTGAATGTGATGCTGGGGCAGTCCCTGGTACCTTTCAATGGCAAAGGGACTTTGTTCCCCAATGCCTCCTTACAAGACTGGGGAGCATATTTGAACTCTGTGACATCCTGACACAAATGGCCTTCTCAGGGAAGGCAGTTTGCCATGAAATGGCTAGAACTGGAGGCAATTTGTCATGCCCTTGTCCAGTTTCTTGCACAGCTGGAGAGCAAGCATGGCCTGGTGATGTAAGACAATCATAGGGCAGTTGTGTACATCAACAAACAGGGAGGTACCTAGTAGAAAAGGTTGTTCTCTGTGGCCAAGTCAATGCTGCTTTGGTGCTGTTAGTGCCACCTCCGGATTCACTGTCATCAGATTTCAGGTTGCTTGAACATTAAGGCAGATCTGCTGTCATGCTGATTGCAAGATTTCAGACCAAGTGGTCTCTTAATTCTAGGATGGTGGAAGTGATCTGGGCCCTTTGGGGTCGAGCGCACATTGAACTTTATGCCACCAGGGACAACCACAAGATCAACACCTTTGTGTGCCTTTTTCCTGAGAAATAGGCGTGAGCAAGGAAT
Organism: Hermodice carunculata; assembly: GCA_964020975.1. NCBI lineage: Eukaryota > Metazoa > Annelida > Polychaeta > Eunicida > Amphinomidae > Hermodice > Hermodice carunculata. The sequence continues at coordinate 52,095,391 of OZ026618.1, read as the reverse complement.
GCCATGTTGATTTCATGGCAGGGGATGTGGGAATATGCCTTGCCTTGGGCCCTGTTCTTGCCAAATGTTCTGCATAATATTTAGAAGGAGCAGTGCAAAGTACTCCTTTTGGGGTCCTCGTGGCCTAAGAAGGAAACATCCTTGGATGTACTGGAGTTGAGTGTAATGTCACCTCAGTCACTCCCTCTTCTCCCTCAACTTCTCTGACAACCAGGCCCCAACAAGCTCCTCTGCAATCAATAGTTCCTCAGGCTTCACATCTGGTGACCATCATTAAGGGTATTATTTCAGCTGGCTTCTCGAAAGGAGTAACTGGACGGGTTGCCCACAGGAAGCTTTGTAAGTCTTCTTTACAGATTAATGACTGGCAGTGGAACAAGTTTGCATCTTGGTACACTGTTAGGGACTTTTAGCCTTGGGTGGCTTCTTTCCAGCAGATTGCGAACTTCCACTTAAGTCTATTTGAAGAGGGGCACTGGAAGGTTTGCATCGAGGGACAAAAGCCATTGGGGCTACCCTTAAGACCTGGGGGCAGAGTTTAGCGAAGAACCCTTTCCTTTATGGACTTGCGAATAGCTTCTATATGGATCCTCCAGTAGAACACAAACTGGTGCCTCGCTGGGATCTCTCTGTGGTTCTTAGGGTGCTTACCAAGCCTTGTTTCAAGACTAGGGATATAGTATATGGGTTTGATCCATTTTAAGATCCTTACTCTCAAGACAGTCTTCCTGTTAGCTCTGGCCACTATTGCTAGGTGCAGGGAGGTACATGCCTCAGACAGATCCCCCATTAGGAGGTTTGCTGTAGGGGAATGTGTCTTTCTAATGCCTGGTGTGGGATATGTGTCTAAGGCACAAGCGGCATGTGACCCTTCAGGCACCTTGCAGGTTTTTTTGGTAAAGTAGCTGTCAGCGACTATGCACAGGTAAAAACCAGATCAGTTACGAAACACATCAGTTATGGCTGTCCTTAGAGGATGTTCCCATAATACCTTTATGTCATTCTACCTAAGGAACTTGATAGAAGTGGAGGCGCAGCTGTTAGTGCTCAAGTGCCTCCCAACAGCCGCTTCCAACCAGTCTTAGGGTGTGCTTCACACACACCCTGTAATTCATCTGAGTTAGGGAGCACTCGGGGTCCAGGATGAATTTCTGGTGTGTGGCTCTTAAGTGCAGATATTTTGGGGCTTGAATCTTGGGAGGTTCCACCTCCCAGTCTAATGTTACTTCAGCTAAAGTGACCTATGGTGTTGTACTGTGTCCTTAATATTAAGGTTTTTCAAGTTGATCAAGGTAAAATTATCGTTAAGAAACAGTACTCACCATCAGTTATTAGAATTCTTACTCAACAATCTTTGCTCTTCAATCTTCTTACACATTGTTGGAAACCGAATTACGCATGTTTGCTAATATGCATTATGGCCACCAGGAGCACTGTGCCACACCACAGGGCTTGGATTGCAGCGATAAGCAGCATGGGGACATATATATATATATATATATATATATATATATATATATATATATATATATATATATATATATATATATATATATATATACATATATATATATATATATATATATATATATATATATATATATATATATATGTATGTATATATATATATATATATATGTATATATATATATATATATATATATGTATATATATGTATATATATGTATATGTATATATATATGTATATATATATGTATATATATATATATATATATATATATATATATATGGGTCATTCTCAGCTATTGGTCGACTTTCAGCCAATCAAATTTCTGCTGATGCTAGGACAAAACTTTTGCGAGGACAGAAGTCGGGAATATTCAAGTACAAATCTTCCCAAGGCCTTGCTACCCTAGCAGAACCAAACCAAGATTCCCTCTTTAAAACCCAAAGTGGCTGTAGATGTGCTGAATATAGTACCCCTTCCCTGGTGCATTTTTTGACTAACCTAACTTAGAAGCTGCACCCCAAAACACCATGGTATATAGGGATGTGTATTAAACTTTATTACAAAGATAATAGTTTGTCCATACGAGGCATGAGTGAAATTATGCGCAGTATTTTGCTGTAGGCAATTCATGAAGGTGATGTTTCGGACATCACCACCTTCTGTTAACTTCCGAACAGAGGTAACACAAACTCTCATTCATACGGTACTCTTCTCGTTTTATAACTGCCCTTACTGCAGCTACACTAGTGTTAACACATGATATGTATGCTACATGTACTCAACCTATTTAGATGAATGAATGTACTTTATTAATACATGTCTCAGGCCTGACGTTTACCTCGACATAGACTATATTGAATATATGTGTGTATTTAAGATGTCAGAAAATGGTATATGTGCGCCATGCATTGTTTCTTCACAATTTGCTTTGAATAAGCATGCAGCATTTGAAAGTAGGAAATCCACGCTCCTTATTCACTTTGAACTTTCACTGCCATGGGAGGCTTTTTTCAGAACTGGTCACACCATTATATTTATATATAAACTGTGGTTTCACTCCTCTGTGTACATTTTGTTTCAAACAAATCAAGTGTTGTGATTTGTTCTTAGTCTTAAACTTTACAAGTTGTCAACAATTGTGATAGCATTTATTCATTTTCATCTTATGGTTGTTGCTGAACTGATATACATGTAACTTCCAGATGAATGTAATGTAAACAAATTAAGTGATGCCTGAAACAAATTTTACAACAAGTCAGACAAAAATTCATCTGACATAATAACGGGATTGAGGGTTTACTGCAGTTATAGTTTAAACAAATCATATATCTTGCAAAGTACAAAATCTTTGAGCCAGGCTTCATTCAAACCATGGCAGTAATAGCTGTAGATGTACATGTACATGTACCTACTGCTTCCTGGCATGCATCTTCTTATTTCCCAGAAAACATAGCTGTTTGGGCTGTTGAAAACAAAATTCTGTACAAAAAGTAAAATTTGTATTGAATCTTTCAGAATCAATTTATCTGCTACATTACGCCTACCCAGAAAAATTGATTGTTTGACTAATGTGTGCTTTCAATGTACAAAACAAAATCTGAACACAAGAGGTGAGGCCCACAACACATTTGTCAGTGTTTGCACTTTTGTACAGGATGCTTCTTTCAAACTTACCAAGGTATGAGTGGATAAAGGCATACCTGCTATAATCACACAAGGACTGGATATGATATCACATAATTCCTACATGTCAGAGTCTTCTGCTTTGAATTTATCACTTTCTTTAAATTCAGTACATAGGAAAACTAGAATAAACGAAAAATTAAAAAGAAAATCAGTGTGATTTTGTTTGCACCATCAGACTCGACTAATAGCTGAGAATGACCCATAAATATATATATATATATATATGTATATATATATATATGTATATATATATATATATATATATATATATATATATATATATATATATATATATATATATATATATAGTAAAACCTGTCCTTGTGAACACCTCCATAATCCGGACACCTCTGTCATGTAGACAGGGTCCCAAGTATTATGTCCTTTTCATCCAAGGGACACCTCCCTAGTGAGGACACCTGTTTAATGTGTATCAAGGACACTTTTCATAATTCCAAATGCAAAAATTAATCTGCATAATGTGGACACAAAACATATAGCAAAAATGCCTGTTACCACAAATTCCTTTGTTCTGAACTTGCAGTTGCCAGTTAGACAGTGTATACAGTAATAATACCTAAACAAACGCTGGGAGCTGCAATCTCAGTCACAGACCACTGACCTCAGCAGGTTCCAACCTGACTGAAGTCATCCGTAGCCAGTGAACCAAGTAGGCTGTGGAAAATGTGTAAACAAACGTTTGGATATCAATTCACGATCAAATGGATTATTTCTTAAGCTGAGTAGGTTTAACACAAATGGCAAATCATAATCCTGACACAGTTTGCCCACTTTGCCCATTTTGTGTTCATTTTTTTCAACTTATATTTGGTTTGTTTGTTTGTTTTGTTTTTTATTATTATTATTTAAATTTTTTTTTTTTTTTTGGTTTTTGTTTCTGTTTTCTTTTTTTCTTTTTTCTTTTCTTAAAACCATAGTTACCAAATTTGTAGAGTATAGGTTCAGATAAGAACAATTTGACTTACCCCTGAACCAATACGTACACTGTCTAGCTGGACAGCTGATCCTAGTTAAATCATCCGCCAATGTTTAGCTGAAGTGGAAACAAGCCGGGGCATTATATTCAGTCCCAGTGATTGTAAAATAAACAGTTGCAGCTAGACCACCTGCATAAACCAAGGGAAATCCTAACAAGGACCGCAACAATGTACATCCTGCACCAGAGATGTAAAACAAACTCCATGATGACACCTACTCCTCAAACAATTAAGCTCTATCATACTGCCACCCTGAGTCAATGTATCAACATAATGTGTCAGGTTTGTGACATTTGAGAAAATACGGTCAATTTTGAGTATTTTTTTTTTTAAATATTGAGTAAATGTGCATTTAGGCATGTCAGAAAAGAATGAAAGTCATTAGCATTTATGCCAAAAACATGTTATCAAAACAATTTTTCTTAACAGGATTCTAAGTACAATTAGGCAAACATGTAACTGTCGTAGGGCGCTGGTTGCTACCGATAGCCCCAGGGGGGTTTAACCTGATAGAAAACACGTAAGCCTAAAATGTCTGAAAGTGAATATTAAAACATAAATATGCAAAAACATAAAGTTAAGTACCAAAGCAGATGTCTTAAAAACTTATTATTGTGGCCAAACTTTCTAATTATCTTCGGATATTAACAGTAAAATTATAGGGCAAGTCAGAAAGAATGAAAGTCATTTGTATTTAAGTCAAGAGAATGCAATGAAAATATTAACCAGATATCAAGTACAATTAGGCAAGCTTGTAACTGTCGTAGGCCGCTTCTTGCTACCTGTAGGCCCTGGGGGTTTAACCGATCAGAAAACAAGCTAGCCTAAAATGTCTGAAAGGTGAACATTTAAACAGAATGATGCCAAAAGATAAAATTCAGTAGCAAATCTAAAATCTCTAAAATTATTGAAGCCAAACTTTCTCACCATCTCGGGATATTTACAGCAAAATTTGTTGAAATATTTGATCAAAAGTACATCCTTGAATCCTCTTGACTCAAGTTTATTGTAAATAAAATTGATTCAAGATGCAAAGTCCTGAAATTTAGAACAAATACGACCAAAACTCAAAATCTGTGACAAAAATGTATTACATCCAGTAGTATCCGAAATATTACTGTCTGGGAAAGGATAATTAGGCCGGCCTTAAAAATATTTCTGTTTCGTATAACGCGCCCGGTGTGCGCAAAACGTTGCGGTTGGAAAAAAATTTTCAACAGTGCAAATTCTTTTTTTTTTCAGGCTTGATTAATTGCTATTCGCACGCCCCGTGTGGCAGTTCTGTAAACGCATATCGTTTGTGTACCAACCATGAATGCTATCGGGACATCGTAGTAAATTTGCGTATACAGTATTGGCAAGTTCCTTGCAATAAAAGGTGTTCCTAAATCAAATTCAAACGAAAATTTTAATATTTCAAATCAGAAATCGAGTGTGCACACCGTCGACATCTTTCCTGCAATTGTACACAAACAGCTGCTCTAGCCATGTGGTCTGACGCACAACACATCACCCGATTGGTCAATTGAGTCACATGCAAAAGTGGGCCAATCACGGCTCGTGGTACAGTGTTTTGATCATAGCTTCCGCCCAGTGAACATGTGTGAATCTGTCGTAATTTACGGAGGGAACACACAAACGGGAAGCTTTGTTTATATTACAGCATGCAAAAATAAAGATTCCAGTGTTAATTGCAACAATTATTTGGATAGCAGGAACAGCCGAATGTGTCCACAAATCAGTCCGTGAGACTGGGTCAGTTCACCGCAGATCCACTCCACGCTGTCACTTGCGTGTGACTTGAAGTTGTGTGCTGTTTTTGCCTGGGAAGTCATCTCAAGGCACCTATTTTTCCAACACTGTTAGAACCCACCGATAAATGGCATTTGATGTTAATTTGCAGATGAATTCGCCATGCAAATTTTATTGTAATTTGACGCTGCTTTGACATCGTTGGGGCAGATCACACTGACGGTGAGTTGTGTGACCCGCTCAGCAAACCAATAATTACTGCCGGTACCTTTGCTATCGTAACGTAATCGTATGTTGTGTACGACAGTGAAAATGTCTGCTTGTGTTGACAGAGATAACGTTCTGATGAATACAACTGCGGACCAAGTAATTGTTTAAACTTGGATGTTTATCAATCAGCGATTATTATCACCTATCGGCGCCCCACGCACGTGCTGCGAAAGCTCTGATTTTTAGCTCAGCTGACTTGTCAGTTCGCTGAGCTTATCTTATGGTCCTCCGTCCGTCGTCCGTCAACAATTTACATTTTCGATTTCTTCTCCGAAACCGTCTGCCAGATCCACTTCAAACTTGGTGGGGATGTGCCTTGGGTAGGTGTCTACCAAGTTTGTTCAAATGGTCATGATCCAGTGATTTGTGGATTTTTAATGAATTTTTTTTGTTCTTTTTGGGGAAAATCTTTAAAAAATCTCCTTCTCTGAAACTATTCACCCAATTACTTTGATATCACACAGAAACACTCCCTGGAACTCTTAGTTCTTAATTTTTCACCAAGTGGCGCTGCGATTTTTTTCTATTTTTTTATGAATTTTTGTTTGTTATAGCTATTTTCAACTTCTTCTCCAGAACTGTCACTCAGATTATGCTGAAACATGGTGGATATGTTCCTTGTAGAGGGGTCAAGCAAAGTTGTTCACTAAGTGGGAATGCTGATGATTCCTGATTTTTAACGATTTTTTCAATTCGGGTACTTATCGGTCAATGCAGCTTTCCTATTGATTACTATGGAAGTCAATGGGCATTCTAATACTAATTCACATTTTCGACTTCTTCTCCAAAAGCGTCATCCAGATTAACTGCAAACTTGGCGGGGATGTACCTTCGGTGGGTGTCTACCATGTTTGTTCAAATGGTCATGCTCCAGTGATTTTTGGATTTTTAATGCTTTTTTTTTTGTTCTTTTTTTGGACAAATCTTAAAAAATGTTCTTCTCCAAAAGCGCTTACTGAATTGCTCTGATATCACACGGGAAGACACCTAGGGACTCCTTGTTCTTAATTTGTTGACCAGGTGGCACTGCAATTTTTTTTTCCAATTTTTTTATGAATTTTTGTGGGTTATAGCTATTTTCGACCTCTCCAGAACCGTCACTCAGATTAAGCTGAAACTTGGTGGATATGTTCCTTGTGGAAGGGTCAAACAAAGTTGTTCACTGTGTGGGAATGCTGATGATTCCTGATTTTTAACCATTTTTTTATAATTTGGGTATTTATCGGTCAATGCAGTTTTCCTATTGATTACTATGGAAGTAAATGAGCATTCTAATGCTAATTCACATTTTGGACTTCTTCTCCAAAACCGTCATCCAGATTTACTTCAAACTTGGTGGGGATGTACCTTTGGTGGGTGTCTACCAGGTTTGTCCAAATGGTCATGTTCCAATGAATTTTGGATTTTTTCATGATTTTTTTTCAAAAATCTTTGCAAAAGGAAAGTTTAACATGGGAATTTCTTGTAATGGTTATAACTTAAATAATTGTAGCCAGATTTACTTCAAACTTGGTGGGGATGTGCCTTGGGTGGATTTCTATCAAGTTTGTTCAAATGATGACGCTCTATTGATTTTTGGAATTTTTATGAATTTTTTTGTTCTTTTTGGGGGCAAACCTTAGAAACTCTTCACCTCTGAAACTGCTCACCCAATTGTTTTGATATCGTACACTCCCAGGGACACGTACTTCCCAATTTGTTCACCAGGTGGCACTGCAATTTCTTTCTATTTTTATTTTTTAATGAATTTTTTGTATGGTTTTGCTATTTTTCACTTGTTCTCAGAACCGTCACTAAGATTAAGGTGAAATGTGATGGATATGTTCTTGTGGAAGGGTCAAACAAAGTTGTTTACTAGGTGGCACTGCTTTAGATTCCAGATTTATAAGTATTTTCAACTCGGGTACTTGTCGGTCAATGCAGCTTTCCTATTGATTACTATGTAAGTCAATGGGCATTCTAATGCTAATTCACAGGACAACTGACACGAAATTTACTCTTTACTTGATAACTTGAGATCTGTTTTGAGTTAGTACTGTGATGCTGCACATGTTAATGTTTTTGTATAACGGTCATGGTCAGACAGTACATGAATGACTTTGATCTCGTTTCTGGGGTCACAGTGCAACATACATGAATTTTACTCTTCATTATAACTTGAGAACTACTGGAACCTTGATGTTGCACATGTCAGTGTTCTTTTATAAAGGTCAGACTTACTCAGAACATGGGTGACCTTGATCCTTTCCCAAGTTCATACATAGAGCTGCAAGTGTGTTGAATGTCAAGATCAGCTGAGCATAGGCTGTTCACACAGCCCTCTTGTTTAAGTGATTAGACCCTTCTCCCGCCCCCTGCCCCCCCCCCCCCCCCGCAAGCCTTGCAAACAACTGCAACTTGTAACTGTCATTTAAATTTCAGGAATAGAGTTCCCAGCGAAAAAAAGTTGGTTGCCCGACCGAACAAGTACCTATTAATTTTAACTTGCCCGAGATTAAATCTGACTTGACCATGGAGCAATAAAACTCTTAATCCACGTCCCTGCACATACACACGAAAGAGATGTGTTCATGACTTGTAACATTTACTCTGAACCCTCATCATACACCCCTCCCCTCCCCTGCTGTTGTCAAGTGAAAATCAAAACTACACATTTGTATTTGATGTCTTACTCTTTTTCTTCTGTGATATTTTACAAAAAGGGCAACTTTATTATTACGCTAATCCCTTGTTTCTTGAAGCCCTGTACATGTACATGTTTAAAATAGCATAAGACCCGCCCCAATGCAAGCCAAGCCGAGGTGTATTTAAAGTAGGGCTACTCTGTCTCAGCGCCAGCAAACCAGCCTGAAGCATATATTGTCCCGCTACAACCTCATCTGTGGAAGAGTCTCTTGCTTTGATACAGATTTAATGAAAAAAATTCAAGCTGGAATCTTGTTTATCTTGTATCAATACTAAGTCTATCAGTCCTCGTACTAGCATGATGCCCATATTGCAGTAATACGTGGTAGGTATGTGAAGTTAAAAAAAAAAAATAAAAAAAAAAAAAAAATCCTCCCTGCCTCATCAAATTTTTCAAGGCCCTGTTATACATGCTGCACATGTTAATGTATTTATATGAAGGTCATGGTCAGACAGTACATGAATGACTTTGATCTCGTTTCTGGGGTCACAGTGCAACATACATGAATTTTTCTCTTCATTATAACTTGAGAACTACTGGAACCTTCATGTTGCACATGTCAGTGTTCTTTTATAATGGTCAGACTTACTCAGAACATGGGTGACCTTGATCCTTTCCCAAGTTCATACATAGAGCTGCAAGTGTGTTGAATGTCAAGATCAGCTGAGCATAGGCTGTTCACACAGCCCTCTTGTTTAAGTGATTAGACCCTTCTCCCGCCCCCTGCCCCCCCCCCCCCCCCCGCCCCGCAAGCCTTGCAAACAACTGCAACTTGTAACTGTCGTTTAAATTTCAGGAATAGAGTTCCCAGCGAAAAAAAAAGTTGGTTGCCCGACCGAACAAGTACCTATTAATTTTAACTTGCCCGAGATTAAATCTGACTTGACAATGGAGCAATAAAACTCTTAATCCACGTCCCTGCACATACACACGAAAGAGATGTGTTCATGACTTGTAATATTTACTCTGAACCCTCATCATACACCCCTCCCCTCCCCTGCTGTTGTCAAGTGAAAATCAAAACTACACATTTGTATTTGATGTCTTACTCTTTTTCTTCTGTGATATTTTACAAAAAGGGCAACTTTATTATTACGCTAATCCCTTGTTTCTTGAAGCCCTGTACATGTACATGTTTAAAATAGCATAAGACCCGCCCGAATGCAAGCCAAGCCGAGGTGTATTTAAAGTAGGGCTGCTCTGTCTCAGCGCCAGCAAACCAGCCTGAAGCATATATTGTCCCGCTACAACCTCATCTGTGGAAGAGTCTCTTGCTTTGATACAGATTTAATGAAAAAAATTCAAGCTGGAATCTTGTTTATCTTGTATCAATACTAAGTCTATCAGTCCTCGTACTAGCATGATGCCCATATTGCAGTAATGCGTGGTAGGTATGTGAAGTTTAAAAAAAAAAAAATCCTCCCTGCCTTATCAAATTTCCAAGGCCCTGTTATACGAAACAGAAATATTTTTAAGGCTGGCCTTAACTACTTCAAAGTTAAACTCATCTATTTTGTGATAGGCCTAAATACAAAACCTGTCATTAGTGACCTGAATATCCAAGTACAAAAACACATCTCTGAAACCATCTGAATTGTTACCCTCCAAAGGGATATCTTTTGGGTAAATTTCTTTAGCAATTTCACTGAAATTTTGTTCATTTACACAAGCAATGTCATCAATATATCTTGCGTTGTTTGATAATTTTGTAGCCATTTGAAAGTCCTTTTTCATTAATTTATACAAATACTTAAATTCAAGCCAGGTTAAATAAATAAATAAATAAAAAAAAAAAAAAAAAAATATATATATATATATATATATATATATATATATATATATATATATATATATATATATATATATATATATATATATATATATATATATATATATATATATATATACATTCAGATATCCAAAACTCCCAGCTGTATATACTTCAAGCATTATTGAAATCTATCGCAGGTAAAACATCATCAAACTTGTTAAGCGGAAAAGGCTTGTTGCATGCCCCACATATAAATTTGCATTGCTTTATATCCGTGTGTCATTGTACACATTACCAATGCTTAAAACACATTTACATATAAATCAATATTGCGTTGCTAATGCGCATGCGCAGGCTTCATGCTCTTGTAACTTTGGATTTGTTTTTGTTGCTTTTGTCGTTTTCATTTGCCCTCGTCGCTATGTTAGCCGATTTTTCCTCTCTGTATTTTGGAATGAAAAGCATTCTTCATGAGTAATTACTAACAGCGTCAGTTTCAAAGTTTTAAATGTCACAGCCGTGTGGCATAATTTTCCTTTTGTACCTCTCTTCAGCTAAACCCAGGTCAAATTTCAACTGCCTTTCCAGGTATTCAGCCTTTAAATATATTTGAGCAACCCGAGCTTTCAACAATAGAGCATGAAAATCCATCTGTCAAAATGGGAGGCATGTGGAAACCATCTGATTGTGAGCCACTCCAGAGTGTCGCCATTCTGATTCCTTACCGAGACCGCTGGAATCATCTCAAACTGTTGATGAAGCGGCTTCACCCATTACTGAGGAGACAGAAAGTCCAATATCGGAGATTTATGTTATAGAACAAGTAAGTCTTGATTCGTCTCAGGTTTCTTTACTCTGTCAGTGCCAAATTTTGGACTGAGTCAACGGCTTTCCACTGGCGCGCTCTGCGCGCAATGCGCCCAAAGCGCGCCGAGGAAAGCTGTTAAACTGGACTATGGTATTCTATGTAACTACAAGCATCGTCGTACATGAATAAAAATTCTTATTACTTCACTGTCTTATAATTCCATGATAAAATCTAATAATTGGGTTGTACTATATTGATATAGATTTGTATATATATCGTTTAATTTTTTCAACTTAATTTCGCTGGGTACTCTATATTTGCCAATCAAAAATGTATTCAATCCTCAATACGGCTATATCGTGTGAAGTGGTTTGACTTGTGTCATAGATGTAAATGAAAGAGTTTATCTCTGACATGAGCTTACAAAGCATATATAGCGCAAAGGTGTTTGTCTTTTATGTCTAGATTTACTTTAGAATAAGTGTTTGTTGTCTAGAAACATGGTCTCAGTATACCTCACCAAACATAGACCTGTATGTGTTCAGGCAAGAGTCAGACAAAGAACAGCATAAGCCATATGGAAACTGGTCTTGTCATTCATAGGTTTTGGAACATCCTATTTTGCGAACTCTTAATTTTGCGACAAAACGATCGATATAGAATTTGATTTCATTCCAACCCTTCATCAAAATAGCCACGTATGTTCCTATCATCAGCTCTATCAGCCTCCTACACTGCCTTTATAGGAAATTTAGACCATGAAATAAATAAAGGTAAAGTAAATAGCCTGATACTATATATATATATATATATATATATATATATATATATAAAATATTCACTATGCTAAATATATTTAAAAGAATGTTTGGTCATGGTTAGTTTCAGTGTGATAAGCCCCCCCCCCCCCCCCTTGCAAAAACTAATTTATCTGCATATTTATCATATTTAGTTTAAGTGAACGGCTGGTGACTGGATTTTAGCTGTTCCTGTTCTTGTTCGTGTTGTTTTTAGTTTTCG